>WSYQ01001432.1:0-149656 GCA_011426435.1 Lysiphlebus fabarum
ATAATTAAGATTTATCTGTATTTTTTGATGATTTATTTTTTTTATCTACTGTAGATGTTTTTTCAACAATTTTATTATCTTTTTTTTTTGTTGATTTATTTGAATTTTTATTATTTTTTTTATTTTTATTTGTTTCATTTCTTTGTTTTCTGTAAATTAAAAATAATATATATCATTAGAATAAATTTTTTAATTTATATATTTTAATATTATTTAAAAATTCAAACTTACACTGCATCAGCTATTCTTTGTCTTTTATTTTTAAATTTAACAATAGTAGATATTGGAGCACGCTTTGGTGCTTCACGTTCCTTCTTTTTACGATCACGTTTACTCCATTTTTTCATAGCCAACATGTAATCTGGTACTTCACAACCAGATGCTTTCATAATTGCAGCAATACTATATTCAAAATAAATAAAATTATTATTATCAATAAGTAGTTATTTCTTTTTCTTTTTTTTTTTTTTTGAATTAATTTACCTTCGAAGATTAACAGTATCATTTTCAGTAAAGAATGTTATAGCTTTTCCTTTGTGACCAGCTCTTCCAGTTCTACCAATTCTATGAACATATGATATAGCAGATGGTGGAAAATCATAATTAATAACAAGATTAACACCTTTAAAATCAATACCACGAGCCATAACTTCAGAACAAATTAAAACCCATATTTTTCCTTCACGAAAGCATCGTACAACATTGTCTCTCTGTAAAAAATAAAATAATTAGTCTTTCTAATTTTCTTGTTGTTATTATTCATATATAAATAAATAAATAAATAAATAAACAAACTAACTTGTGTTGGTGTTCTTTCAGAATGAATAGTATCAACATTAATACCATCATAAATAAGTTCTTTAAATAATTCTTCAGCTCTTTCTGTACTTTGTACAAATATTAAAACTGGTGGTGCCATTCCTTCACTAATAATATTTCTCATTGCAACTAATTTACCTCTTTCACTACCAACAAATAATAATTGTTGATCAACATCTTCAGCAGCAGCATTTCTATGTCCAATTGTAACATTTATTAAACCTTTTAAATTATGTCTACACCATTTTGTAACAACAATTGTATTTGTTGCACTAAACATAACAGTACAAAGTTTTTCACTTGTACAAGCACTTATTATTTCATTTATTTGTTCACGAAAACTTCTTTTACCATCTTCAAATAATTTATCAGCTTCATCAATAACTAACCATTCAATATTTTTTAATGATACTGCTGGTGGTTCATGATTTAATAAATCTAATAAACGTTTTGGTGGTGTTATTAATATATCAAATTTTTGTGAACTATTTGGACCATATTTAGTCATTGCTTTATTTGGTTTACTAATAGTATGTACACGAAAATCACGACCCTCTGATAAACGTAAACATTCACGATATGTTTGTTTAGCAAGTTCACGACTTGGTGATATTATTAATGCACGAAAACCAAGTTTTTTTGGTCCTTGTAAATGATGAATTATTGGAATTAAAAATGATGCTGTTTTTCCTGAACCAGTTGGTGCACATGCCAGTGTTTGTCGTTTCTAAAAATTAACAAAGAAAAAAAAAAAAATAACACATGTAGATATATAATAATTTTATTCATTTGTTATTTTAGTTGATAAAAATTTACCTCTAACAAAATTGGAATTGCTTGCATTTGAATTGGAGTTGGTGTTTGATATCCACATTTTTTTATATTTTCAATTAAATCATTTGAAACATTGTAATTTTCTAACAATTTATCAAAACTTTCAATTGGTTTTGGTACATGTCTTCCAACAACAGATATGTGATTTTTATTTCTAAATTCATTTATCTAAAAAAAAAAAAAATTTAATAAACAAATTATTAATATTTAATAAAAACATTAAATATCTAAATAAATAATAATAATTTACCTTTTCTTGTTCTTGTTGAAGTAATTTAGCTTCATTCATTATTTTTTTTTTCTTTTTTTTAATTTTACTTCCATCACTTGGTACTGTCATTCCTTCAAGTAAAGTCAATGTTGTTTTTTCATTTTGATTTTGTGATAAATTATCATTTTCATCATTTGATTGTTCTTCAATTTCTTCAGCTTTTCTTTTTTTTGATGTAATATTTTCATTATCAATATTTTGTTCAGTTTTTATTTCTACATTATTAATTGTCTGGTTTTTCTTTTCTAACTGAAATATAATTAGTGATTATTATTAAAATTAGTTTTTAATTAATAACTAATAAATATTTATTTTCAGGTTAATTATAATTATTTGTGAAATCTTACGTGAAATCTTTCAGCATCTTTGTTATATTTTTTTTTGTCAAATTTAACACCAACTCTTAATGTTTTAAATATATCAAAAGCATCCATTGTTGAACATTTATTTAATTAACAAATAAATTAAATATAAATATATTAATTTTTATTTTTAATGACTACAAGCACGTGTTAAATCTCTGTCAATAACAATCAACATTTAACAACTAACAACTGCATGATGGAAAATTGGAAATGAGAATAACCAAAAAAATTAGTTTTTTTTTATTTCGATAGGCGGCGACACAATATTTAACTTCACCTTCATGAACTTAAGTTGTTACATGAAGACTTGTTAGAAGTTCTATACAATTAACATTTAACAACAATTAAACAACAATGAATTTAAATTAATAATTGAAATCGATGCAAATACAGTTAGATATTTAAATGATAAATTTTAATATTAACCATAAAAATTAGCACAAAAACAAACACTGAAGAAAAAAAAAAAATAAATTCGAAGTAATGATCCTGAAAAATTCAATAATTAACAATATAATGTTAAACAATATAACAATATAATTTATACAAAATAAGCAACTAGTAAACTTTAAATTTTTAAATAAAAGAGCACAAGACTATTTGTACTACATTAATTCGCAACTGATAAAAGTACTTGTGATTTCGATTATTAGAAAAACTTTCATTTTTTTAAAATCAATTATTTATTTTTATTTAGTAAACTCAATAAAAAACAAAATTACCATGTAAATTGTGAAAATTATCTTTAATTTTTTTTACTTGTAACTTTACAGAAGCAGATTTAAAAAAAAAAAAAAGACAAAAAAAAAATAATAAATTAGAAAAAAACAAAAAACTTTATAAAACAAGTGTTTCTTGCATTTTCATTTGTTTAGCACTCTTGGCTTTGACTTGAGCAGCAATACGATCAAGATCACGACGTCCACTAGCAGTAAGTACACGTCCACCACCACGTTGTTCATCTTTTTCAATAAGTTTTAAAGCTTCAAGACTTTGAAGTGCTCTACGAGCAATACCACCAGCAGATCTACAAAAATGACTTGGTTTTGTACCATTACGTTTGCGACCACCAAATATTTTTGTTAATGATCCAACACCAACTGGACTACGTAAATAAATATGACGAATAACTGCAGCACAACGAATGTAATACCAGTCTTGGTCATATGGTGCTAACTCCTTGAAACGTGCTGTCTTGACAATGTCAGCCCAATCTGGTACAGGCATCTTACCAGTTCTACAAAAAAATTATCATAATATTAATTAACATAATTTATTCTCATTAATTAAAATAATTTTTGAAATATTATTAAAAATTTAATAGTAAAATTTTAAAAAAATATATATCCTATATGTGTTTTATGATTTTGACTTGAAAAAACCATTGTATTTTAGGTTAAGAATTAATAAATTACTTACTTTTTCAAAAAGGCAGCAAAAGCTACCACAAATTTTTGTTGATCAACATCTTTAACTGTGACTGAAGGCATTATTAAATATTATTATCAATTATTTCTTTTAATTAAACACACTGTTGAGTGTATTGTAAATTGTTGTAAATATGAAATTATGAAGCAACAATGAAGAATAATGCAAAAATTTTTGGTCGATTTGTCTCACCGGTGACCACAGCTGGGAAAAAATAACAAGATTGGAAGAGTTTCTTACAAAATACAGTCATTTACTGTAAATTACATAATATACTGGTAAATTACTGTAAGAAACGAAAAATAGAAGTTTTTTATTTATCTATATTTCATGATAAAATGTTGATAATGTTTTACTTCATACAACTGATAAAAACACTTAGTGTAATAGTTTATTGATCTAATATTCAAATTTCATTAATTATTCTTGGCTAATTAAATACCAATGTTGATTGGCTATATTTAATACTAGAATATCTAGTTTTTCCTAGTTACATTATTAATAAATAAAACTAGGTAAAATGGCTGCCAGCTGTTTATGTTTGTTTTTGCACTTATTGCTATAAATATATCATCTTTCAAGTACGTATATTGTATATATTATTTAATATATAATAATATTTGAATATACCTATAATAAATACTATTGTTTATAATTATTTAAAAAATGGCTAAACATCATCCTGATCTTATTTTCTGCAGAAAACAGCCAGGTGTTGGTAAGTAGATAGATATAACCTCAAAATTTTTGTTTGTATTTTGTTATTTTATTGTCATTAAAATAACAAATAAAATTAAGTAATAATTTATATTGTTTGTATATTATTAATTTTGTTTTTTAGCAATTGGAAGATTATGTGAAAAATGCGATGGTAAATGTGTAATTTGTGATTCATATGTGAGACCTTGTACATTGGTGAGAATATGTGATGAATGTAATTATGGATCATATCAAGGAAGATGTGTAATTTGTGGTGGACCAGGTGTATCAGATGCTTATTATTGCAAAGAATGCACTATTCAAGAAAAAGACGTAATTATATTATTATATTTATAAAATTATTTAATGATAAAATAAATTATAATTTAAAATTATTCATTTTTCAGAGAGATGGTTGTCCGAAAATAGTAAATCTTGGCAGTTCAAAAACTGATCTCTTTTATGAAAGAAAAAAATATGGTTTCAAAAGAAGATAAATAATTTATTTGTTTATATCCTATATAAAAAAAAAAAGAGAAATAAAAAACCAAAATAAAAAGAAAAAAATTGTATCAACACACAAAAAAAAAAAAGAATAAAATAAGTTAATAAATAATTTTTAAAATTATCCAATTTTGTAACTTGAAATTAAAAAACAAAAAAGTAGATAAATATTATAAATAATTAAAATTAACATGAATATATATTATTTTAATTCATCAACATAATTTTTATTATTAATAAAAATTCTTTTAAACAATGAAAGAAATGTAAAACATTTTTTTGACAGTATTTATATTAGACTGTTATACATATAATATATTTTTCTCTTTTAAATTTTATTTAACATTCAATATATAATCAAGTATCTAAAAAATATCATTGAAATAAAATACATTAATAAGCATTGAATTTTAAAATTTTTCACAGCTACTCAACTATTTATTTATTAATTTATTAAATGAATAAATGCATAGCTGTTTTGTTATTGTAATTTTAAACTGAGCATTTATATCATTATATATCTATATAAATATTTAAATAATTATCATTGATATTTTTATTTTATTTTTCTTTTTTTTCATTAAATTAATTAAATCACTTTATTCCGATTGTAACATATTTGGTCGGCTTTATATTATTTTATTTTATTATTCAATGAAAAAAAGGAAAAAATTTGTTTATTTTTATCGAGGATTCTTAAAAAAATCTATTATAATTTTTCATATTGATATCTTAATTCTATAATTCTAATAATTTTATTATTTAATTGAACTTGTTTTGAATATTAATTTAATTGAATATATTTATCGTTGATATTATATATTGACCAGAGATAAATTCTACAATAATTATTGCAAATAAAATTTATCTAGTCATCTATTTAATTTAATAAACAAAAAATTACGTATATTTAAAAAATTTTAAAAACATGGAACAACTTAATCTACAAATTATTACAATAATAATTAGTTTTGTTAATTTATATTAATTTTTTTTTTTTTTTTTTTTTTTTTACTTTCTAGACACAGGTTTTCGACTAACTCGACTAATTAATTCTATCATATGTATTTTATTTTTGTCATCTTCTTGTATCTCTTAAAAAAAAAAACCGACATTCTTATTGTTAAAAATAATTAAGTTTATTTATGGATAAAAAGTTTTGAATGATAAAAATTATATTTTTTTAAATATTATATATTGTTTAAAACATTTAAAAGATTTTTTTTTTTTGTATTATTATTAATTTATATTGTCACCATGTCAATATTATATTTGCATAAAAAATTAATAAACATATTTGTTTTGTTTTTTTTTAAATAAAAATCATCTATGAAATATTGCTTTTATGTAGAGAGCAACAAAAAAAATAATCTATTTACAAATTGTATTTAAAATTAATCACCCTCGATGGAAGAAATAATTTATCAATTTTTTAATTATTAAAATCCTTTTTTGTTTTTTTAAAATCTCATTCAAAATAAAAATATATACTTATTATATGTTTTTTTTTTTTTCATCATTGTAAAACATTATTTACGACAGATTTTTTTCATAATAATTCTCTATTTTTTCTCTGTTTTTTGTTTCATTTTATATGAAAATAACTTGTCAGTTAATTGTGATGAAATATCTTATTAACAATTGTAAATCAATAATTAAATAACACTTTATATCTTTTTCATTTTAAATAAATTTTTCTCTCTCCTTCTCTTTTGATATATTTTTTTTGTTTCTTTTTCGTTTCATTAAATTCTGATAATGGACGAAATTAATATCATTAAAATTTACAAATAAAATAATTATATTCTCTTGCTGCCTATGATAAAATTTTTAATTTTGGTTCTTGTCTTTAAATTTGTATTTAAAAAAAATAATTTATCATTCAGTATTTTCTTGAAAAAAAATTAAACTTGGATCAATACTGAAATTTTTTTTGGACCACTCTGCATCTCATCTGGACAAGGAAGAACTTGCAAATGATTTTGAACTAACTGCTGATTGTAAACTCATCATTGATCCTCTAAACATTATAAATAATAAATTAATTTATATTATCTTTATTTTGAAAAAATATATATCATATTATTTTAAAAATAAAACATACCTGTAGTGTGCTGATGGCAATACTTCATGGAAATACATAAGTTGTGCTTTATGTGCACTTATAGATGGAAGAAATTCACCTTCATCTGGATTTTTCCATTGAAGTACATAAGTACCTGGTTCTTGTACAATATGTGTTCCCTTTGAAAAAATAAATAAATAAATATCATCAAAAGTTTATTAACAATGTTACAAATAATAATATAAAAAATTGATACTAAAAAACAAATAATTCAATTTAAAAAAATTCATTGCTTTGTTGAATAAAATGTCTGTAATTTTATAAATACTAAATAAATAAATAGAGTCAATCAATTATTATCAATTATTTACCTGAATGCTTTCACCATCATGACAAACAACACTTGGTTCTACTTTGACACAATTAACACCCTCTTTCCATTCTTTAAGTGAAGTTTCTTTTTCATCAAAATCACTTGTAGAAACTTCTGATGTTGCTGCTAGAAAAAAAGAAATTAAAAATTATATTAGTTAATTTATTAAGAAAAAAAAGTCATTGCATTTTTATTGATAATATATATTAACCTTTTTCAGTATCAATATTGCCTGTATTTTTTTCATGTAAAACAGTAAATATAACATTGTGTCTCATGACATCAAAATCCCATGTTAAAACAGCACCAACGTCATTTGTATTTATTGCAACATGATGTACTTGACCATGACTTAAACTAATTGAATTATAAAGACTATGACCATTTTCACTTGTTGGATTTTCAAAGTCAATTTTATAAAGATTTTTTGGTACTGTTCCATTTTCTGTTAAATTTGTCTGAAAAATATCAATTAAAAACATTAATTTTTATATTTATTCAAAATGATTTGTATATTTTATTTTATCATAAGACACATTGATTGATTTTGTGCCAACATTTAAAAACATCAAAATTTTAATTGTTATTCTTTTTTTGCTTTGGGATATGTGCAATCAATTGTATTATTAATGTGTTTATGATTAAAGTGAATTATCACATAACATCACGATATATAAAATTAATTAAACATTTATTAATGATTATACTAATAATACGTCAAAAAATATATAATTTTTTCTACATTTGACTTGAATAAAATGCCAATTAATCAACGATTTAAAAATTTTTTTTTTTTTGTTTCGGTTTTCGTTCAAGTTTTGCTCTTACACTGGTTATTGATACGTTGTCAGAATAATATCTCGGTGGTACTGTTAGTTGTTCAACTGATATAATTTCCTATTTGCCCAAAATTGATATACTTTTAATTTTTAAATTATAAATTCAAAATTATAATAAATTATATTGGGTAAAAAATTATAATTTTAATTTCTATTTTATTATTTATAAATTTATATTTATTTATAATTTATTTACCTCTGATGGACCACCCAAAAAATCAGGAATGTATTCTGGATCAATATAATCAGTTAAACCACCTTCAACTTGTTCTTGATAATCCGTACCACAATAAAATATAAATTTATTTCTTGTATTTTCATCTGAAATATTAAAAACAATATTATTTATTATTTTTTATACTTATATCAAGTTTAATATTTTATTATAGTTTAATGTAATAATTTGATATAAATTAAACATACGTATAAATGTACTGATAAGTGTCCAAAGTATTGGAAAACATCTTGGTGCTCTGATGATCAATACTCTGCCCATTGTTTCTGGATAATTTGCCTCGACAATTTCAATAATTCTCAACAAAGCCTAAAAATATGATTAATTAAAAATTAGAAATTAAAAAAAAATAAAAATGCAAAAAATATGAGAGACTGTGGTTAACCCGTTACAAACTTTGGGAGGGCTCAACAGGTGAAAGAAGACCGAAATTTAGTTGGGGATGAGTTCAGCTAGGCGAGTTTAGAGCCTGCAATATCACTACATCCTTTTCCTTAGCTACATCCACTTACCCCACACCCTTAAGCTGGTAGGTCTATTATTCATAGAACTCCAGCCGCAGAGTGAAGGAGTGGGAACATGCCCCAGTCTCTCTTAGTAATAATTATTCATTTTTAATTCATTATATACAAACCAACTCCTACATCACCACTTGCGAGAAACAAATTTCATGAGCATCTGTTGGCTAAACTCATAACTAATCGCATATGTATGTAAAGCAAATCATTTGCACGCATAAAATTTTTTTTTTTTTAATCTTCAACAATTTATGCAAATATTTAAATAATATTATTAATATATTAACTATATCATTTTGTAAATAAATTTGTTCAATTTATTTTAATATTTTTAAAATTTTTTTATATATAAAAATAAATATCTCAATAAATGATTGCAGAAATTATAAAAATTAAGACATTTTAATTATTGTTAATCATAATTAATAAATAATTAACTAAAACTATTATTAAAAAATAACAACAAATCAAATTTTTAATTTTTCAGAATTTTATTCAAAAAACTCAAAAAAAAAACTACCAACAACGTTTATTATGAATATAATTTACACTACTGTCAATTATTGATTAAAAATGTTATCTATTAAATCTATTTAAAACAATTTTTCAAATTAAATTTCATTTTTAATATTATTTTTCAATAAAATATTTATTAATTTGATTCAAAATTGTCTAAATAAATAATCAATCAAAATAATAAATCAATAAACTAAAATCCGACTAACATAAAAAATAAATAAATATAAAAACTACTCAGTAGATTAAAAATTAACTAATTGAATAAAAAGAAAAAAATATATGTATATTGATAAATTAATGTACCTTGATACCTGGTCTCCACAAGTGTCTCATATTAAGTCCCTCTAAATCAATAAGAAGACACCACTGTGATACAGGATGTCCCAATAAAGTTGTGGCTTCTTCCATCAACAACAAACCCTCCTCACAAATATGTAATGCCTGTAAATTTTTAAAATTATAATTAATAATTAATTTCTATGCTTTGATCTATTTATTTTTAATGTTTATTTATACCAGTAGCAATAATTCATCCTCTCCAATCGATTTAAGTAGTCCTTTAACATCCATTTGACCAAGTCTTAAAATATAGAGTGGTCTACCATCTAAAAACAAAACAAAAAATATAACAATTAATTATTATTGTTATTTTTTTTAATAAAATAAATACAAACCTTTATCAGAATGATGCCAACCACCAGGAAAATAATCTTTAACAACTTGTGGTGCTTCATATTCATCTAATAATTTATCAATTTGATATTTTTTACGCCAATGTAATGATTGTGTTAACATATCCTTAGCTTTATCAACCATAAATTCACGTCCACGTAAAAAACGTAATAATGTTGAATCATTTGGTACTGATGAACCACGTAATTCTTGCATACTTTGACGTAATTGTACAAGTCTACTTTCTTGCATTAAATCAAGTTTTCCAAGATATCTTTCAATATAATCTGATGATAATTGTTGAATTTTATTAATACTTGATAACTTTGTTGTTGCTATTTCACTCTTAACATCTTTTGTTGTTTCATCTTTTTCCATTCTTTAAAATAATTATAATAATTATTATTTAAACACTAAATTAACATTTAACATTTTTTTTTTTTTTTTTCAAATTATATTTTTATTGTAATTATTTTTTTAAATTTTCTTTTGAATTAATAAAACAAGAGTATTTTAATAATCAAGCTTTAAATATAAAAAAAAAAAAAATAAAAAATTTAAATAACTTACGTTTTTTCATCAACTGGGGATTGTGCTTTTTCTGGGTCGACCCAAGGAGCCACGTGTGTTACCCCTTCTTTTTTTAATTCATTAATAAAATACTCAATGATTTCCTTTCCCTGATGACCAAAAAGAAAAAAAAAATAAAAAAAATATAATAAATAAATAATAAACTTGTAATACAATAAATTATTTTCAAACTAATAAAATTAATTATTAAAAAATATAAATAAAATATATAAACGTCACAAGTTATTGATTAATTTACCTTGGCAATATTTTGTGCATACTGTTTCATTGCTAATTTTTCCATTGAATTTTCAAAACCAAAAAAATTTTTAATATCAAGACTTGCTGTTTGTTCAAAACAAGTCCATTCTGGATTTTCTGGATGAACCTAAAATAATAAATTAATATATTTTCTCATTATATTATTAAAATTTATATTTAAATAATTTTAAATTTTACTTACAAAATATCGACATTTTTCTATGACAGAAACACGAGTTGAAAAACTTTCATTCCATGCTTCAATTTCTAATTTACTATTACGTCTATCCAAAATATTTTTTTGAATAAAATAAATAAAATCAACTCCAATTATCTGAAAAAATTATAAAGTTTTATATTAATATTATAAGGAAGTATTTAATTATGTTAATAAAACGATAAAAAAAAATTTTTTCTATCATGAATAATGTAAGATAAATAAATTAGTAATTTATATATCAAAATGGATTTATCATTATTCATGATAACAACTGATATTTACACAATAAAATGATGATAACGAGTTTTTTTTTTTTTTTTTTGACTCTGCTACTTGTTTACTTGTCAAGAAATAAAAAAAAAATTGTTTACAATAATTTAAAATATGATTTACAAAGTTTAATACTCTGTATTCTTTGAGTTATATATTAAATCGAGATAACGACTGAACAAACAATTATTTATACTCATGGTAATGTTAAATAAAAAACAAACAAAATTGAAAAATTAACTCATCGTAGTTGAAAAATAAAAAATAAATTATTTATAAATAAAATAAAATTATTAAATAATAATGAAATAATTATTACTTTTTTGAGAATATAAGGTGCTTCAACATTAAGTTTACATTTACGTTCAGTTGTTCTTATTGATCCATCTTGTGATTCTTCATCAAGTGTTACTTCACATCCAACAAAAACAGGTATTTGTGGACAAGTTGGAAATCGTCTTTCATATGCCTGTAAAAAAATAAAAAAATAAATTCAATAATAACATTTTAAAATAAAAAATTTAAATAATAAAATACTTGTATAAAAATAGACATTCAATAAAATACTTTTCCTTGAATTATTAATTAGCATTCATAAACTTTTTTTTTTATTTACTTTTTCTATTAATCAAATATATATATACATATATACAAAACAGTCAAACAAATAAGTTGAAGGTCTGTAATTGTAACTTCAATGACAAGGTAAAACAATTTTTTATATTTAAATTTAATATTTGACCATGAGACATATGTTATTTTCATGATTATCTATAATAATCACTTGATACACTAAAAATATCAACATCATCATAATTTGTCTTGTTAATAAATAAAAAAAAATAAAAAGTAATAAAAAAATGAATAATTAAAGACACAAAAAGAGTTGAAAAAAATAAGGCTAATTTAAAAAATTTTAATTGTTTCATAAATCATTTTATTTTTAATTTTTATTTTCAACTAATTAAATAATAATTGTAATTAAATATACATATTTTTATAAACTAATTTTATTATATTTTATTATTAAATACATAAAAAAACTCATTTATTTATTGTTTATTTATTAAAATGTAAAAAAAAAAAAATTCAAGTTAAAATTAATTGTCATGATTTTTAATTATATATATCATTTGTTTGACTTATAAAATAAACAATGTTAAAAAAAAATAATACCTATATACAGTTGATATAGTGTTACGAGTGTACCAAGTAACATAATAATTATTTTTATTGGATGTTATATGCTATAAGCGTAAATAGCATCCGGAGGGTTTCATATACGATTTATTAACTCCCTTCAACAATTTGAGCTTTCATGTTTCAAAATATTTGTAAAAAATAAATAAAATACAAGAATAATTATTTAAATAAAAATATTAAATTGTTTTTTTTTATTTAAAAATAATTATAATTAATTTATAGTAATTATTAATAAAAAAAATCTAAATCAAAAAGACAACTCACGTGCACGTCATTCATTAATAATGACGTATAGAATTTTTATATATTTTTTTTTTTTTTTTTTGCAATAAAAAAAGAGAGTAAGAACTACTTTGAATGACACACAAGAAAAAAAAATAAATAAATTATCGAGTTTCTGTATGGCATACAAAAGGTTGAGTTATTTTTATTTTACACTTGACTCCAAAAATATTCCAGTTGGAAATTTTTTTTTTTAATCGATTATTATTTATGACGACAATGATAATAATAATAAATAATAAAAAGTTGAATGAAATTATTATTGTTATTATTATTTAATTAATATGAAATTTTGATAAATTATTTATCATCATTTAATACTGATTATTTTTTAAATAAAATTATTAAATTTAAATAAGAAAATAAATGATTTTTTTTTTAAAAAGAAAAAGATATAAATATTTCACATTAATATTGTTGTTAAAATTTAAAAAAAAAAATCCCATTTATTGCAGATAAAAATAAATACTGATAAAAAAATTTATAATTTGACAAATAAATTACTCCAAAAATTCAGAAAAATTACTCCAAAAAAAAAAAAATTAAAATGATTTATTTCTTTGTCTTCAAGATAAATACTTGAGTTTATTTTTTTTTTTTTTTTTTGCAAATGTAATTGTAACAATGGAAAAAAAATAAAATATATATTTATTATATAAAAAAATTATAATTAAAATAACAAACCAGCATAACAAGTGCAAAAGGATGTTTGTAAACTCGAACTGGAGATTGATATTGTTGAACCATTTTGTCACTTTTTTATAATAATTATTATTATTAATATAAATATTTATAATTTTTTATTAAAACACGATATTCTATTTATCTTATTATTAATTTTTTTAAACTCAAAATTATTGCTTATTTTCACTGGTAAATTTATTCACTAAAAACAGCTTAAATTATTTTTTGTTTATTTTTATTTTTTTTGTAGCCCCAGGAATTTGTTATTTTTTTTTATGACTTTTGAGAATGATTATAATAAAATTATTATTTCTTGAATGAAGTGTCAATTCGCGACGTCACGGGATTGTATATGAGTAGAACAGTAGAACTGATTGAGAGAAAGGCGCAAAGGCGTCTCTTTTTTTTTTGCCTGGGTCTTTAAACGTCAAGCCATGTTTACAATCGATGATATAACCAAACCTAACCTGACAATTTGACATATTTATAAAAAAAAATAACAATAACAATAACAATCATCTTTGAATACTCATATATTTTTTTTATATCAATAATTGTTAGTTTTTTTTTTATATTTTAATAATTTAATTAATTAAAAACACAAAAAAAAAAAAAAAGATGGCTTTTAAAGTTAATTGGATATTTTCAATTAAAAAATTAAAATAATTTTTAATTTAATTATTATTATTAATTAATTTTAAAATGAATAAATTTATTTGGTTTTATTTATTAATATTTATTCATTTTTCAATTGCTTCAATTGGTGATAGATCACAATTTTATAGACAATGTCTTATTGAGTGTTATTATGAATCTTGCAAACACAGTAAATATATAATTATTTTATTTATATAAATATATTTTTAATATGATTATTAATTAAATTTTTTAATTATAATTTTAGATGTTGAATTTGAGATATCAGCATTTACTGAAGATGATAGTTTATCATGGACATGTGAAGAAAATTGTAGATATTCCTGTATGTGGAATACTGTTGATTTTTTTATAAAACGTGGTTATTCAGTTCCACAATTTCATGGAAAAGTATTATATTATTTTTAAAAATTATTAATTAATATATAAATTTTTTTAAAAAATAATTTGTCAATTAATTTTATATTTTTTTAATATTTTTTTAGTGGCCTTTTTTGAGATTATTTGGTCTACAAGAACCAGCATCAGTGATATTTTCTGTTTTTAATTTCTATGCACATATAATGATGTATAAAAAATTTAGAAAAGAAATTAGACCATCATTTCCATTATTTCCATTGTGGAATTACTGTACACTTGTAAGATTTAAATGATTAATTTACAAATTATTTTTAATACTACTTGTTATTCAAAATATTATTTAATATAACAATCAAGTTATGTTGTTTTATTTTTATTAATCAAAACAACATAAATTTTTTAAAAATTAATTAATTTAAATATTAATATTATAAATAATTAAAATTTTATTAAAGGTTTGTTTAAATGGCTGGTTTTGGTCAGCATTATTTCATGCAAGAGACAAACCATTTACTGAAAAAATGGATTATTCATGTGCATTTACAATTGTTGTAACATTATTATACTGCATATTAATAAGAATTTTTTATAAAAAAAATAATAAAATATTTATTGTTACAACTTGTGGATATATCAGTATACTTTATACACATTTATCACATCTTTGGTCTGGTAAAATAAATTATGGTTACAATATGAAATTGAATATATTTTTTGGTAAGTTGTTTTTTTTTTTTTAAATATAATTTTACAATGTATATATAATTAATTTTAATTTTTTATTTTTTAATTAGGATTTTTAACGTTTATTATAACGTTAATATGGTGGTATAGAAATTATAAAAAAATAAAACATGTTTATTTAATTGGATGGTTTAATATTTTAACTGTTATTGTAACTTTACTTGAGGTTGCTGATTTTCCACCTTTATTTTGGATTTTTGATGCTCATTCACTCTGGCATGCATCAACTGCTCCATTGACATATTTTTTATACAAGTATTTTATATTTAATTACATTTATTAACTAAAAATAAAATTAATTTAGTTAATTTAATTGTTTTTCTATTTTTTTCCAGATTTATGATTTTAGATTGTCATTATTTGAGGAAAAAATATAGCCAGGTAATAATTGAAAATGGTCACTTTGAGTAGTAACATCAGAAGTAAAAATTTAATATTTTTTTCATTCAATTTTTTTTACTTAATTAATAAAAATTAGTTTTTTTTTTTTTAATTTCTAGTTAGGGAATAATTGCAATAATAAAAACACAATTTTTTTCTTTTTATTTATTTAAAATTTATTAAATATCATGACAAAAATATGTAAACAAAAAAAAATATATATTTTCTGTTTTATAATTAATCACCAGGTAATATTCTAAAAATAATTTTTTAATTTAAAAAAAAAATTGTGGATATTTTCGACAAATATTACAAGTGAGTTAAATTAAAATTGTATTTTATTTAGTTCAACTTGTATTTTTATTAATATTTTTTTTTGTATTTAATTTGTTATTTTAAATTGTTGACAATGATAATTATTATTATAAAATGATTTGTATAATTTTTAATTTTGTTTTAATTATAATTTTACAAGTGAAACTGAAAGGAATGTATGACATTGTATATTATTTATAAAGTTGTGATTTTAATGATTTAAATAATAATTTCAAAAAAATATATATAAATATAATTTTTATTCTAATATTATTTGACAGTAATTAAATAAGTACTTAATATTTTTATTTTTATTTTATAAATATTATTTTAGGTTTACTTATTAATATTTTAAGTAATTAATTTATATATTTTCTTTTTATTTTTTTTTTTTTTTTGTTAACAAGGGCAATAATTAAGCCAATAATTATCAACAATCACAAAACTTAATTTATATAAATTTAAATAATTTATATGTTGAGAAAAAAATAAAAAATATAAGGCCACTTAAGTATTATTTAGAATAAATGAAATTAAATAAAAAATAAAAATAAATTTCATTAGTTTTCAAATTAAGTAATAAATATTAAAATGACATTATCATTTTTGTACATAAAATTAAAATTTTTTTAAATAGCTGGTTGTAGTTGAAAAAAAAAAAAAAAAAGATAAAAATTAAGTTAATTAAAATAATAAAACTAGTTTAAAAATAATTCCGTTAATGAATTTTTTTATATAAATATATATATTTTTTTTATATTTTAAATTTTAAAGTACCTTGAAATTAACTGTTAACGATTGGTGCATTAATTTTTAATGAATCAGTCTTGGATCGACAGGGGTGCAATATTTTGTTTTTATTTTAAAAATAACAATGAAGAAAATTTATCAAAAAATTAAGTCTCTTTCAATGGAAGCACCTTTTTTTTTTTTTTTTTTCGTAATTTCAATAAATTTGTAATAAATGTCAAGATAAAAAACACTGATTCGACCAGCACCCCAGTGTTTTGACACAAAAAAAAATTTAATAAAATATTGTAATATTATTTATCTACCGATTGTTAATCAATTTATATAACTATTAAATTTTTAAAATTTAATAAATGAGCTATTCATGTTTTTAAATGCAATTCATCGTTGTCGTTATAAGAAAAAAAAAAAATAAAAATAAAAACTATATCAATTTATTAATTTAAAAAATAAAACCGAATTTAAAAAAAAAAAAAAAAAAACAATTTCAGTCTCAACTGATGATAGTTTAAGTAAATAATTAAATTCATTCTAAATAAATATAAATATAAAATTTTCTGCTGATATAAAAATTAAGAAATCAGCTTAAAAAGTAAAAATTAAAAAAAAAAAGTTATCAATGTTTACCGAGATGATAATTTTTTTTTATAAATAAAAAAAAATAATAATTTAGTGTTTAAAGAGAGCCTCATTCTCAGGATTATCATCTCGGTGTTTTTCTAAATTACCAGATAATGTTGGATCTGGTCTACGTCGTTTGAAAAATCCAAGTTTCCAAAGTATTAATGTTAAAAGTATTAAAAGTAACAAACCAGCAACAATAGCAACAATTATAATCCATATTGATACAGTTTCACTATTTTGTCTATTACTAGGATCTGGATATGCAATTGTTTCAGCCTAAAAAAAAAAAATATTATAATTAGTTTTATTATTATTATAAAAAAAATTGATAAATAAATATATAAAAATTAATATAATTACAATTGAATAATCATTTTTTAAATTTTCTTGTTGTATTTCAATTGATGATGGAATAACAATTCTTGCATTTGATCCAATACTGACTTTATCAACTGTAGGATAATCTTCAGCAAGGGTAGAATTCCAAAGCCTAATCAAAAAAAAATAAAAGATAAAAATAAATAGCATTTTTTGTTTTTATATTTATATAAATAAAATGATAAAATTATGTTTTTTTTTTTTTTTTTTTTTACCTGGCTTTAACTGTTATCGTAGCTTCCTGTTTTTTTTGTAGATTATAAATAGTACATTTAATATCAAAACACTTGGCAGTTCCAGCTTTACAATTCTACAAAAATAATAATAATAAAATTATAATGATAAAAGATAAAGAGGATTTAAAATAAAATAAAATAAAAATTTAATTTTTACCATAGATACAACTTTACGTCGTGTACCATCTTTTTCAATAATTGTATTAGTATTAACAACTTTTTCAGTATCTCTTCTTTCTCTGATATGATTAAATGTTGTTGAATTTTTTTTATTAATATTATTTATTAATAATGATGATAAAGTTGTACTACCAAAAATTGGATCTAAATCATCATAATTAATACTTCCTAATAATTTTAATGGATTTGGTACATGTCCATTTAATAAATGACATTCACCACCACCAGAATGATTTATAATTGGTATATCTTCAAGATATAAAAGCCATTTACCATGTAATTTATCATTAGCAACTTCATATGGCCATGATATAATAACATCAATTTGTTGTACTTTCCATGGGCCATCATTATAAATTTCATAATTATGTGATACTTTTGGTCCAATATCATTTAAATTTTTAATTGCTGATTCACCAATTGGATTACCACCATAATATGCCCATTGTGTTTTAGCACTACCATTTATTGATAATTCAGCTCTTTTAACAATAATAGCTTGTAAATTAATTTTTTTATTATTATTAATTTCTTTTGATGTTGTATTACCAAATATTATAAATTTTAATTGTGGTTCATTATCTTCAACATCTTTTGGATCAAATCTAATATTAATTTTAATATTATTATTATATCTTAATGGATTACCAATTGAACATATAACCATTGTTGTATTAAATAAATTACATATTGCACTATCATTACTTTTACTACCAATATAATTTAAACTTTTTGAATGTATTATAAATAATTGTGCTTCATATGCTGATTCACCATTATTTTTAACATTAATTTCAATTATTATTTCATTAATTTCACCAAGTAATAATTCATAATAATTTTTATTAACACTTGATACTGATAAATTTAATTTACAATCAATTAATAAATTACTTTCACAAATATCATTATCACCACAATCTTTTTGAAATGTTGCATCAAATATTTTAGCTGATTCTTGTTGATTTAATATTGGATAATTTTTAATATCTGGTAAATTATCACCTTCATTTGGCATTATTGGTATATCTTGTATTAATGTATAATTTAATTTAAATTTAATTGGTGATTGTATATCACGTGTATTTTCTTTAATATAAACAATTTCATTTTGACAATGACGTAAATTTTTATTATCAAGTATTATTATTCTATTAATAATATTTGATTTATTTAAATCATTTAAAAACCATACTCTTGAAAATTTTTTAATACCATTAAATGTTTCAGCTTCAATATGATAATTTAATTTTAAATTTTCATTATTTTCAAGTTTATCAGTTTGACAACATGCTTCAAATGAAAAACATGTATAATTTGTATTATTATCATCATTACAACCATGTTTATTTGGATCAATTGGTTCAATATAAGATTGATAATTATTATATTTATTTTTAGATTGTATAAATGTTGTTATATCAATAATTTTACGTGAACGTAATAATATAATAGCATTATCATCATATGCACCAATTAATAAATCTGGATAACCATTATTATCCATATCAATACCACCAGATAATGAATAACCAAATGTATTTAATAATATTGGTATATCATGAGAATGTATTATTTGACTTGGATTTATAATAATACCATTTTTAGAACCTAAATAAATATAAACAGTACCTTTATCTTCATATGGTGCACCAATAGCAATATCTTCATAACCATCATTATTTAAATCACCAATATTTGCTAATGAAAAACCAAAACGTGATTCTTCTTTACCAAATAATTTTATTGGTTTACATTTATTATCATAATCATTATTATTATTATTATTATTATTCATATCATATGATTTACATAATTTTTTATAAATATAAACAGCACCACCTTTATCTTTATCAAAATAAAATGGTGCTGATACAATTAAATCAGTTATATTATCACCATTAATATCAGCAGCAGCTATTTCATAACCAAATGATGATGCTAATTGTTCACCTTCAAGTGATAATATAACATTCATATTTTGTTGTTGTTTTTTACGTGAAAATATAATAACATTACCAGAACCATTTGATCTTGGTGCACCAGATGCATATAATATATTATTACCACCAAAAAAATTACCAGCAGTTACAGACATACCTAAATAACTATATTTTTCAACTGGTGATAATGAATCTTGTAATGGTGGACTATAAACAGTTGTATCTTGTTCTAAATAATCATCTGATACTGATGATATATAAAATGTACCACGCCATGTATATGGTCCTGGTGTACCAATAACAACATCATTATCTGATGTTAAATAACCACTTGTACCAGCTTGACAATAACCATATTGTTCATGTGCTTTATCAACTGTTTTTCCTGAACATGGTTTTTTTAAATCATGATATTCTAAATTATTTTTTAATATATAACATTGTCCTTGACCCCATTGTGATGTATTTGTTTTAGATATATGACGATGTGCACATACCATTACTTTTCCTTTTTGTAATTGATTTTGACTACGTACTGTAACACCCATCCATTGACCATTTTTTATTTCATCTGATCCTGGTTCTATTAAATCGTCTATGTCAATTTCTGTTGATAATATTATTTCATTAATTATTTTTTTCAAATAATATATTTTAAAATTTTATTTTAAAAAAATGTTATACAGTCAATTGCAGATTGTTTTTTTTTTTTTATTGTGGGATTAGTTAAATAAGCAAAAGCATTTTTTTTTTTAATTATTCATTTTAAACAAAATGACACACATCATCAACATAAAGTTTTGTATTTTTTTTTTATGATGATTTAATAAAAAAAATATTTTGATAGTTTAATAAAAATTGTTAATTTAAATATACGTGCTGTTAAGCAATATTGAAACAAACACAGTTTTTTTTTTTTTTTTTTTTTAATCATGCCACATTGCATATTATTAAAAAAAATAATATTAATTATTATTTTTTACCTCAATGAATAAACTTACTTTCATCTCGATTGATATATTCTGTTAATAATAATAAAAGTATATTTTTTTATTTTTTATATTTTTAATAATACATTTTATAAATATTTTAATGTATGTATACATTTTTTTTTTTACAATTAAATTAATTTATATTAATTTATCTACTTAAATATTTATTACGTAATATTTTGTTAAAATACCAATCATTCATAATTAAAGCAAATGTATTTTTTTATTTTAATCTCTCTTCACCAGAATAAAATGTTACTTTAGAAATATTTTTATAAATTTATATATTTTTTTTTTTTTATATAAGTAAGTATATACAGATGAATAATTTTATTTATTTTAGAATAATAATTTATTTTTATATAAAGAGTATGTATACTATATATTGAGGTCTATTGAAAATTTTTGAGATGTTTTATTTTAGTATTACTTACGTGGACGACCATCAGTGATAACTTGTATGCAGTCACGTGTTAATGTAGTCAGTGGACACTTCCATAAAGCGCCTGATCTGTTGGTACCTGGTTGTGTATTTTGATCAAGTGGTGCACCCACTAATATCCTACCAAAAAAAAAAAAAAAAACACAAATTTTATATTTTTATATATACACTTTTATTTTTTAAGTATACTTGATTTAAAATCTTTAAATAATTGTAGATAAATTATTCATTTATACTTGAGGAAGTATGTAATAAAATTGATAATAAAAAAAAACAGATGATGATGATGATGATGATGATGATGAACATCATCATCATAAAAATAGATTATTTGTATTATTTTTTTTTTCTGAAAAATACAGAAGATTAATTGTATCGTGTGAAATAAAATTATGATTCAATCATGAGTAATACGAGATGTTTTAATATAAAAAAATAAAAATATGTAATAAATAATGTCGAGGTAGGCGTGTTGTTTTTCTTAAGTAAATAAGTATAAATAATCATATAGAAATGATAAGAAAACTTTAAAAAAAATAAAAAAAAAATGATAGTTTAATAGAAAACAGACTTGGGTGTGTACATAAAACCATAAATTTATCTTTACCTCCTTTTTTGCATATATATACATAAAACATAAATAAAAATAATAATAATAATATTTAAAATAATCAAAATGGAATTTAGAGAAAAAAAAAAACATAACTCTGTTAAATAATAAAAAAAATATATATATAATTTTATATTTAGTATAAAATTATTTATGTTAATTACAAATTGAATAATTTTTGTTGTTAAAAATTAATGTTTTTATTAATTAATTAAAATAGTTTTTGAAGAAAAAAAAAAAACTTTTTTAATACAAGCTACTTAATTATTTATTTAAATTATTTACCAAGTTTTATTATTTATTAATGATTCATCAATTTCTTTATGTTCAGCAACAGAATATCCAAAATATGATCCAACTTGTCCACGTTTAATAATTGGTATTCTTGCTTCAAGATTAAAGCAATTAATATGACAAATAAATAATAAATAAATTATTAATTTATAATTTATTATAAACATTTTTAATAATTATAAATTTTTTATATATTATTAAATAAAATATTAAATTTTTATAATATTTATATATTCATAATGATAATTTATAATTATGATTATTTATTTACACTAATATTGTTTAAATTATTATTATTATTATTTTTTATTTTTTAATAAAAGACGCCAAGATTATTATGATAATTAATTATAAAAGATGCTGGATGCTGCCCACACAACAATTCGGCGTCAACTGACTTGTCTTTTTTACACGCCCACACCATGAAAGAGTTCATTCCTATCACCTTTGTTAAAAAAAAAATTTGTAGAGAAAAAAAATAAAAAAAAAAAAACCAAATATCTATAAATTAAAATAAAAAGTATAGTTATAGTGTTTTTATTTTTTTATTTAATACAAGCATTTATTTATTTAACAAATTAAAATTAATAATAATATTTAATGTTTAATTGGAGTTATTTTTTTTAATTGTTTTTTAATGTTTAACAATGTATGTATTGTTTACAAAAAAAAATATGTATACATATATGCATTTTGACACACACATATACTTATAAATTTCATTAATGAGGTTGATAATAAAGATATCTGTTTTATTGACTGATGATAAGCCATTTTTTTCCGCGAAATTCAAAAAATATATTGAATATTTACTTGTTTCTCTTTGCATTTAATTGATATTTTTATGTATTAATATTAGATAAAGATTATTAATTATAAACAATTGTCTTTTATTTTTTATTTTTATTTTGTTAACTTAATTTTTTAATTGAAATTTTTTTTTTTTGGCTCATAGTAATTTAAATAACAATGAAAATTTTAAAAAAATAAAAATACTAGTTTAGAAAATTTTAAATATTAAATTTTTTTTTTTTTTTTATATAAAGAAAAACCTTGATGATAAAAAAAGTTATCGTTTTAATTATTTTGTTTACTTTAGTATATTTATAACATTTTTATTACAATATATATTGCAACAATTAAAAAAATAATTATTCTGATAAAAAAAATATCGTTTCAAATAACAATTAAAAAAACTTATTTTCCTTTTATCAATTTTGTATTTTTTTTATCAATAATAGTTGTTAAAAGACTTGTATATAAAAAAAAAGAACTATATAAAAAATATTATTTTTATAATTTGATAGTTTTTTGAGTAAATATTAAAATTAAATAATAAAAATTGAGTTTTAAAAAAAATTTTTAAAATAAAAATGTATTTATATGGTTTAAATATAATTTTGGTATTATTAACAATATGCCAAAGTTCAATTGGTCAAGAAAAATCATTTTTATCAATAGGATTTATTAAACTAGATGTTGTTAAAAGATTGGCTGATGATATAGTTGATGCAATAAATATAACTGGTAATGATAATCAAGAAGTATATAAAAATGTACGAGCAGATTTTCATAATTGGTTAGAGCTTTTTAAAAATTCGCAAAAAGAATTTAATGAAAAGCTTAAATTTATGAATACAGATTTAAAGGATTGTATTGCAAAAAGTACAGATGTTGATAGTATTGATGGTGATTATGATGATGATGATGATGATGATGATGATGATGAAGAAGATGAAGATGAAGATGATGAAGATGAAGATGAAGATAATGATCAATCAAATTGGAAAAAATTTAAAAGAGCATCAGATGACGATGAAGATGATGAAGATGATGACGATGACGATGATGATGAAGATGAAGATGATGCAGATGAAGATGATGAAGATGAAGATGAAGGCGAAGATGATGAAGATGATGAAGATGAAGATTACGATGACGATGATGAAACTGAAAAATCACTTTATGATAAAGTACTTATTTCAATGGTAGAAATGTATGAAATTCCAAAAAGTCTTGAAGAACTATTTAATAGTGAAGAACTTAATGAAAATCAAGTTAAAGAATGGGTTGATCTTCATGTGTCTGATCGAAGTGATGAAACACCTGACAATAAAGCAATTTTATTATATGAAATGATATTAGAATCTGATGAAGATATAATAGCTATAATTGATAGAGGAACTGATGTGTGTAATTAAAATTTTTTTATTTTTTTTTATATATATTAATCATTTTATAATTATTAATTTTTAAGGTTTGTACAAAAGATCTTTGTGGATATTCTGCTCAAGAAGGATTACTACAATTTCATTTATTAACTTCAATGACTGAATTTTTTGGTTTTATATCATCGGTTTATGGTGCTGCACTTCATCAAATTGTTGATTCAAGTAAATAATAAAAAATTATTAAAATTTAAAATTTATTTTTATCATGTTAAGAAGATGTATATATATTTGTTTTGTTTTGTTTATTTTCTGTAAGATTATGATGCTAAAGATGCAATTCCTGAATTGGAAAATAAATTTTTAAAAAGATTGTATGGTTATTCAAATAAAATTATTGATTTTTTGACTGGTAAATCATTATCACTTCGTAATTGTGATCCAATGGAAGGTGAAGAGCATATCAGAGGTAAAAAAAATTATCTTAAAAATATGTTTTTATTTGCTTAACACATATACACAAAGCTTTTATTTAATTATTAAATAATTAAAATATTTTATAATTTAAAATAAATATTTAATAGATATATATATATATATTTTTCAGATGAAACATTTTTAGAAATGACAGGTTTATTTCAAAAAGTAATATTAAATGCATGGCAGTTGAAAGGTACATCAGATACTTGTACCAGATGTGAAGATGGTTTTAGAGCTTCAATTCATAATAAAAATTGTTATGCATCATATCTCACAAATACACCATTTGATGATACTGGTAGACCATCAAATTATTCACTATGTACAACACCAAAAAATTGTTATGGTAGAACAACAAATTGTCGTACAATGTTACTAACTGAATATTGCATGATGGTATATATATAAATATAAATTAATTAATAAATTAATATAATAAAAAATAAAATAATATTATTAATTAATTTAAATAAAAATTATATTTATTTTTAATATTTAGACATCTGGTCCAAGACGTTATCAGTGGATTAAAGAACGAAAAACAAATATGACATTTGGAAAATTAAATGATTGTCAAGATGGATTTAAGGATCATTGGGAATGGAAATGGGGTGATCCAAAAAAAAAGTAAAGTATTATAATATAATAATGATAATTTAAATAATATACAAATTAATAATATAATTTTTTTTATATTATTAATTTAAAAAAAAAAATCAGGAGAGATTTATGTGCAAATTGTTTATGTGATTGTGAAGATAATTCACCATTATCAGATTCTGTTAATGTCATAAGTTTAATGCCAATTAAAAGTAGTACTAATGAAAATAGGTAACATTATTAATATTATTATTATTATTATTTATAATATTTGTATTAATTAATTAATTAATTTATTAATATTTTATAGGGTTATTATTGGTCTTAAATTTGTTGTTAAAGATAATATATTAAGTATTCAAGCTAAAGAAGCACAAATTTATTCAAATTATTATGTTGATACTTTTAAACAAAAATGGATTGATTTACCAGATATTAAAGATAAAGTTAAAGCATCACGTAAAAATGAAAATGTTGAATTAAAAGAATTTGAAGATTATGTTGTATGGAGAGAAGAAAGTGTTGCATTTAATGTTGATGAATTGGTTTTACCACCTGGACGTATTTTAACTGGTATAATATAAATAAAACTAAAAAAAAAAAAAAAACAGAAAATATTAATGAATAATTATATTTCAACAGGTATTAAATGGAATATAACTAATCTAGATGAAATTCCAAATCGTAAACGTATTAATATTCATATATTTTCAATGAAATATGATGTTGAAACAGGTGAATTAGATTTAGACAGTGAAGAAGAAATGACACCACCTGATTTACATGAGTTTGTTTAATATTTATTATTTATTTATATATTTATATATTAATAATTCTATAATAACAATAATTTTTATTATTTTTTAATAATAAATATAGAAAAGAATTAATAATTGATAAAAAAGTATCAACTGAAGTTTATGAAAAAACAATTGTTGATTCAGAACCAGGTTATTATGGAAAATTACAAATAAGTGAAGCATGTAGTGATGCTGGACAAACAACAGTACCATTATTTGATGCACAAGAAGTTGTATCAAAAAGTAATGTACCATTAACTGGAGTTGGTTTTCATCATCGTTCAACTCCAGGATATTCTGGATTTTATGGTTTAAATATATTTACATCTGATATTCATAAAATTTTTGAAAATAGTCTAAAAACATACAAAAATGAATAATACATTTATTAATAATAATATTGTTACACAGTACAAAAAAAAATATGTAATTTATTGGTAATTATTTTTGACTTTTATCATTTGTTTAATTTTTTTTTTTTTTTTTTTGTTAATTTAAAATAAAATTAGTTTAAAATTATATAAATACATATATTTGACTATTTATTCTATTTTATTTTTCTATATTATTATCAAGTTTTAATTATTGATAATATTGTTGTAATTATATATAAAATGTTTAATATATACACGTCGTTGCGTTTACCTTGATATAAAAAATAATAAATAATAATTTTGTTGTTTTTTATTTTTTAAAACAAAATAAAAACAACTTATTGTCTATCAATGTTAAAATAATTATTTTTTTTTATTATTATCACCACAACAATTAAGTTATTATTTACGCACAAGACTAAATGCAGTTATTAACATAAAAGTCGGTAGATTTATCTATTATACAGTTGTATATTTAAAGTTGTGATAAACAAATGATTAATGTACATATTTCTATAATGTTCCAATAAAAAGAACACTATTATAACGCCGCTGATTTTTTAATTTATTAATATAATTAATGAAAAACAATTTTGATTATATAGATCATTATTTTTTTATTTGTTTTTTTCACTGATTATATATAATATGTATGCCGACAATTGCTATTATCATTTTTATTTTATTATAGCATTATAATTTATATAGTTCATTATAATCATATCGAATTCGTTGCTACCAATAAGTATTGGCTTTTTGTTGAGCTTATTTTGTTGATTTTTTTTTTAATTATTTAACTTTATTATTGAGTTTTTGTGATTATTATTTATTTCATATACACATTTATATCTAAATTTTTTCGTTGATTAATTTTTTATTTTTTTTATATACCTATAACATTGTATTTGATCATTATATATTATAGTCTGAAATATTTTTTTATACTGAGAGAATTTTCTCGTAATTTTTAAGTAAAAATTTTTTTATTTTTACGGGGTAGCCACTAAAAACTGGGCCAAGGCGACAACACCGTAGTTTGTACGAGACTGATTGTTTTTTTTCGTGCGTTACAAAGAAAAGTTTACGCACGAATGTTGAAACTTCGATTTTATAAAAACGTACAAAAAATGTTAATTTTTACGGGGTACTCCGCTTAAATAAAAGTGTAGTTCAGCTATTTAAAGGATAATTTTTCTTATTTTTTACGGGGTGCTCTGTAAGAATAAAATACTGTAACGTAATAATAAAATCACCTTTAAACAATCACTACAAAAAATGTTAATTTTTACGGGGTACATTGTAAATACAAGAGCAGTATGCCAGTTAAAATATAACACAAACAAAATTTTTTTTTATTGTTGCTTTAATTATTTAATAACACAAAAATGCGATTTATACATATATGAAAATTATACATACTTGATGGTATTTCTTATTTACTTAAAGTTTCTAATATTTATATTTATATTCTTATTATTATTACAAAAAAATCATAGTTACCAATTTGAATATACTTGTAAGGTTCTAATATTTATATTTATATTCTTATTATTATTACGAAAACATCATAGTTACCAATCTGAATATACTTGTAATGTTTTTACTGAGTGCCTTATCGGGATAGCATCTGGCTAGTTTTACTCCATTCTACTATAAATTACTACTCGGGTGCTTTATAAATTAAGACCAATATTTCACAATGTATGGTACACCCTCAAAAGTTCGCGTCATATAAGTAACAATGCATCCAGATAAATCAGAGTCATAAAAACCAGACCATTCATACGATTGAGAAAAAACTTGATAAGCCTGAGTATGTTCATCGAAATATATATCTGTCAATAATTTCCCAATTATATAATTTTTATTTTCATCAATTACAAATATTTCTTTTACGTATAAAAATTGGGGACCATCATCAGATGGTACCATGAGAAGGCAATTTACAGAGATTTCTTGCCCTTCATAATTGAATTTTTTTAAACAGAAATGACTATTTAAATTTTTTAACTGTGATGGTAACAAATGATGGAAATTTTGGTAATATTGCAATGATTTCAGCGAAATTTGTTCTTTTTCTGAATTACTACGTTCGATCGATGCTAGAGATGTAAGAAAACGATTGTTTAAAATTAATTGATGTTTTATCGCAACTGTTCGAGCTATATTGACACGACACGTGGTAGTTTTTGACGTTTTTTTTCCTTCTTGATTTTTACTTTCATATCGCATTGCACAATATTTCCAAAATGGCCCTGAAACCCCCAAAACTGTTGGATAATGAATCAATAAATGGTGCTTTGGTTTTAAAGCACCTGGAAATAATTCTTGCAACAATTTTAAATAACTTGCTATTTGTTCAGAAAGACAAATTTCATCACAAGCATGAAAATAAGGGCTTATTAATTTTTCAACGAGACAATGGAGAAGAATCAATAATCGCCAATGACCATTTTCTCGAGGTATTAACGGACCAATTATTAACGGAAGGTGACGGATAAAACACAACATTTCAGAAGATGACATTTTAATTTTTTTATTCGCAATACGATCTTCTGAAATTTCTGTTGGTTTATTTCTCGATCTACCATAATCGAAACCTCGAACATAGTTGTTCAGGTCAGTTACGGAAAGAAACTTTTCTACTTTGATAAAATAGTGCAATAAAAGTCCTAAATCGTGTTGGCAAATACCTTCAAACAGATCATGCATAACGTCAACCACAATATTTTTTAATACATGAAAATCAGTTCTACCATGAAATACACATCTTTCATTTATTCCTGTTTCTTTCAAATTATTTTTCAAAACATCTTCTTCGTAACTTACTTCAGTTCTCATTCGACTTTCTGATTCATAATAAACACTTCCTATAGCTTTTCGCGGTGTGTAACAAAATCGACAAAAAAACGTTGCATTGAAATTTTCTGCAAAACCGAACAGCTGATGTACGGCCAAATTGTCTCCTATAATTAATGCTAACTTGAAAAAAATTGTCTGTTTGCCATCAGGTAAAACAATTTCAACACCATGCTGCTCAAGGAAGTTTAATTCATCAATCGCCTTTGAAAAAATAACAGTATTTTGATAAACTTTTCTATCAAGAGTATTAAATAAAATGAATAAAAAAATATTCTCTAATTTAGATGATAAATTTGGTGGAAGACAAGCAACTGATACATAAACGGCACTGCATTTTGAAATTTCATTGTGACTCCCAAGTGGATTATTTTTTTCATAATCATCGTAGTACAAATATAGAGGAAATACTATTTTCTCTCCAAATGTTTTACTCATATTTTTCCATAGATGACATTGCACAATATTAGATATAATATTTTCATCATCTCGTAATGAATCCAGGTAACTCAAGGTACTTTTCAAATTTCCGGGAATTTCAAAAAATTCAGCAGCAGTAGCAGTAGCAGCAGTAACAGCAGTAACAGCAATTGCAGTAGCAGCAGTAGCAGTAGGAGCAGTTGCAGTAGCAGCAGTTGCAGTTTCAGTAGCAGTAGCGGAAAGAGCAGCAGCAGCAAGAACAAATTTATTGTCGATTTCAGCAACCAATGAATAAATGACTTGACTACACGGCTCCTTATTTTCAATTTTATAACCTGCTTTTTCAATAAACTTCCAAACTGACGCCGCACGCAATGGGTATTTAGAGTTCAAAGCCCAAAATGATTGGAAACATAAATTAACAGCGTGAAGTGCTGTTTGAACTCTATATTTAATATTATTTATAAGCACATACGATGCTTCGATTCTTTCCAACGGTCCAACGAATATTGGAATTGGTTGGAGTCTCAAGTCTGCAGCGTATAACGTGTCAGTAAGACGTGCTATAGCTGGGTCGATCGATGTACCATCCTAAATTACAAAATGAAAATAAAAAATGTTAATAAGTTTAAAAATTACTGCTTGGGAATAGAACGTCTGGGATGATACTAGAATTTTGTGCCATTTCCAGGCTTACTTAAAAATTATACATAAAAGCACTAGAATCGTGAATTGCACACAAAAAAAAAAAAAAAAAAAAATTCCAGTATAATCAATAATTGATTGTGCTTAAAATGATGTGCTAAGTTTTAAGACATAGAAAACAGGTATTTTTAATTAAGTCTAGTTATAGAAAATGCTAAATACAAGCACAATAGCATAGCGATACATATGGGGGATTCTTGGTCAGTTCAGCTGGTCATCGGCCTGACCCCCTCAGATTTTGTTGTAGTTTTTTTTTAAAAGGCTTCTTTTGGCTTCAAATTGACCCTGAATTTTTTTTCAGATTTTTATGACGTATTTTAGTCGGTAAAGTAGGGATTTTTAACACTAATTCTTTTCTGCGATAAATTCGCCCAAACTGAGATGTGTTTCGTCGTCAAGTATTGGAAGACAAAGAATTCGATCTCTCTCACGCGCGTTACCCAGATAGAAAAACAAAAAGACCAATTCTAAGGGAAAAAAAAACCGAAAAAAAAAAAACACCACGCGCTTCGTAACAAAAAATATGAAATATATATTATTATTAATAACTTATAATATATATATATATATATATATTATAAATTAGAAATTACTGTATTAATATCAAGAATTATAAATAAATGTATATAACTTACTTGATGATGTTATTCCAATTAGCTTATTTTTTTTTTTCAATTTTCAGTTTTTCACACTTAAATTATTCAACACTTGATTTGTACAGTATATAAATTCTAAAAAATATTTTTCACGATTTTCCACAGCACTAATTAAGTAACACGCAGTAACATGCGAATAATAAATATCTAACCACGTAACAAAGAAATATATAACAAAGAAATATAGAAACACGTAACACCTTTGACGCTTCAAATCCAACTGATCTGGATTGTGTCAAAGATGGCTGCAGTAGCCTAATTTTTTTTTTTGTTTTTTTTTAGGTAAAAGTACGGGGTATACTATAAATATAAATTTAGTGACTCGAAATAATGTCTGAGTTATTTTTCTACAAATACGGGGTGCCTTACACTGTGTCAATGATGGCCGCAGTTGCCTAATTTTTTTTTGTTTTTTTTAGGTAAAAGTACGGGGTACACCGTAAATATAAATTTTGTGATTCGTAAAAAATTCTAAATACTTTTTTTATAAGTACGGGGTAGCCTGTATAAATAAATTTTCTATTGTCATAACTTTTTGTTGTCATAATAAAAAACGGGAGCTGTCAATAGTACGGGGTACATTGTAAATATAAATATAACAACAGGTAAAAATAATGAGTTCAGCGGATACGTACGGGGTACCCCGTAAGTATAATTCAGTAATTTGAGAATTTGTCAGTGTTTTACGAATTTTTTTCGGAGTTTTTTTCGTCTTTAGAAATTTCTCAAAAAACGTTCAATATTTACGGGGTCTTATCGAGATATTTGATGATGTACTGTAAAATAGTCAATGCGCAACGAAATAATTCCGCTATAATTTGATATTTTGTACATGATATTCTTGTAATTATAAATTCTTCAATTTTTACGGTATTCTCTTGTAAATAAGAGGAACCACTCGCCCAAAAATTAGTGTAAATCGATAAATAAGCACGAAAATGTCGACTCAGCCCACTTTGTAGTGGTTGCCCCGTAAAAATAACAAAAAAATTCTCTCACTATAGTGATTGCGCGGTCCTATAGAATTTTCAAAGTACATTATGTAATATGCGTACTGCTACAATTTTTAAGACTTTATCGATTTGGCTTTTAATATTATTGGTGGGTTTATAAATCGTAATTTTTTTTAAAAGTTATTTGACTTCTGGATATTTGGTTTGACCCAAATCGAATCTGGTACCACTTGAAAGTATAATAACTATAAATCTGATATGTGAACTTGACTGGATATCATTGTTATAACATCTATTTTCATTGTAATCTACAATAGAATAAGATAGCATTTTATATATTATATGGAAACATGTTTCTCCGGCTTTTCTCCGAATGTCTCTGTATTTAACCGATTTATATACATAATGGGCCCAACTCTATATTATAGCTCAAGTTACAAGACAGAAAGTTGTTATTTGCGCATATGCATATATTAGCAGTCTCAAAATGAAATAAAGTGCTAAAGAAAAGTGATCAGTAGTGCATATATATATATGAACTGTGTAATTACATTATAATGCTTGCCAAAAAAATTACTTCACAGCTAAATCAGTTGAGTATATGAATATACTGCGTTTGCCTGAAAATAAACAACCCTACTAAGTGCTTTTCATTCGCTATAATTTATTTTTTTCACTTTAATACGCTTGCATATCAATCAGATGAGAAATCAGTAGCGTTTAAAATGCCATTATAGTGTCATTAATCAAAAAATTAAGGACCAAAAACATAACAATATTTTTTGACACGATTTCTTGTTTAAAAATCGTGCGTAAAAGTATTTCTTTACCCACTATAACTGGTGCGTAATATGGCGTCATTTATATTACAAACAGAGTGTCAAAAAATAAATTACCTAAAAAGAAAGTGTCTCATATAGCATGGGCGCCCGTAGGTACCTTCTTCAAGTGTATATTATTTTCGGGATTTAAAAACTAAAAATTCAATTATTTAACTGTATTTGTAGAGATTATGTTCAGCAATAATTATTCTCATTATTTTAGAAAATAAGATAGAACTTGTAAATATTCACTAGAGCTTTACTATTATTTATGTTACTAAATACATATTATATTATATTGTGAGGGTTTTGGAAAGCTTCTGATACCACAAGCTCAGCTTTGAAAAGTGGCAACGCTGCACAATAACATAATGCGCATTATTGCGCAAATGAAAACACTGGATGCTCATTTTGATCCAGGAACGTTGATGAGCTTATTATACGTTGTCACATCTAATTTTATTGAATTTTTTTGAATTTTTAAATTATAATTAATTATAATTATATATACTCATTGATTTACCAACTAACAAATAAAAATTATTAGCGTGATTCATCATTTTTTTTCATACGTTACACATTACATACATAACATACATATCATACGTATCATATGTAATATACATAGTATAAATGTACAAAACCAAAAAAAAAAGATGATCTTGTTTTTTCCATCTCTGCTTATCTCTCTCAGCTGTTAAAAATTGGAATTTCAGGGTGGAAAAAAAAATCATACAAAACAGTGCTAAACAGGTTTATGAATAGACGCAGCAAGTGTTCCATTAATATTTTTATTAAATTTTATTAAACATTTTTAATAATACAACAATTTAAAAAAAAAAAATGTGAAATTAAAAATAATACTGATCGTCAGTTAAGACGTATCTAAATTTAGATATAAAACAATTAATTAAATGTAAACATAAATATATTTTTTTTTCATTGTCATGTAAGTGTGTTATATTCTATATTTATATCTATAAAATTTATTTATTTTTATTATAGATTTTATTTTTGATTTGGGGTGATGTTACTTATTTGAATATATTTTATATCAGTATAATAATAATAATCAAATAACAAATTTATGTCAAATTATAATGACTCATTTATTTCATATTATTATAATAATAATTTTTTTGAATTTACATTTTAATAGGCAATATGATGAGAATTAATTTCAAAACAATATTGTTAATATTAATGGTTGCTGTTGCTAGTTCAATATTAACATACTGGAGCAATTGTACACGTTTATTATTTGTCGACAAGCCTGAAGCACAATTACAAATCAAGGTAATTTAATTAATTATATTTTTATTTTTATTTTTATTTTTATTTAAAAAAAAAATAATTAATTTCTAAATTTAATATATCAAGTAGATATATTAATGCTACACTTGAAATTTAAAAATAAAATAAACATCTGGAATCAATAACTGATAATTGAAATAAAAAATGATTATAAATAATTTAAATTTAATTTTTTTTTTTTTTTTCATTAGCAGGAACAACATTTGGATAATATCGAATCAACTTATCAAGATATAGATTGTAATATAAATGGTGATTATTTAATAAGTTGTAGAAAAGAAGGAGATGAAGTTTACATACCATTTTCATTTATTCATAAATATTTTGAGGTAAATATTAATAATAGCTACATATAGATATATTTATTTATTTATTTATTTATTTGAATTATAAAAAGGTAATAAATTAAATTTAATAATTATAGATTTATGGTAAATTAACAAAATATGATGATATTGAACGTTTTGAATGGTTACACAGTTATTCAAAAATTTTATCACCAAAAAATAAATATGATTCACGTGGTGTATTTATGACATTTGAAAATTATAATGTTGAAATACGTGAACGTGTTAAATGTATAAGTGGTAATGATGGTGTACCAATATCAACACAATGGGAAACACAAGGTTATTATTATCCAACTCAAATAGCACAATTTGGTTTATCACATTATAGTAAAAATTTAACTGAACCAGAACCACGTCGTAAAATAATTGATGATGCTGAAAAAATTAATAAAAATTGGAAAATAACAAAAAATTCAATATTAACACGTTTATATGATAAAGATAAAAATACATATATATTAAAATTTACAACATCAGATATAAATAAACAAGGAATTTATTTACAACTTAATAATATACAAACATTTGTATTAAAATTTGATTTATATATTATTGATAATACAACAATAACAATAATATTACAAAATCGTGAAAATAAAGATTTATATTATCTTCATTATTCAACAACAATAAATAAATTATTAAGTATAAATAATAATCATATTTATTATAGTATTGGAAATAATATAAAAAATATATGGCGTCGTTTAACACGTGATTTAATAACTGATTTACAAAAAGGAATAAATATTATTGATAATAATAATACAAATAAATTAAAAAAAATTAAATTTACAAAATTAAAATTAAAAATTATTAAATTAATATTAATTGGTAATGGTAAAATTGATAATATAACATTATCAACAAGTGAACATATTGAACAATTTTATGATTCAGCACGTTGGTTTGTTAATAATCAAAATAAAACAACTGGTGGTTGGTCAAATAATGTTATAAGAAAATTATCAATTGGTATGAATACATTAGAACCAGGATGGTTATCTGGTATGGGACAAGGACATGCATTATCTGTATTATCACGTGCATATTATCATTCTGGTGATAATAATTATTTAATTGCAGCAATAAATGGTCTTAAACCATTTAAAATATTATCAATAAATGGTGGTGTATTGGCAAAATTTTTAGATAAATATACATGGTATGAAGAATATCCAACACAACCAGAAAGTTTTATATTAAATGGTTTTATATATGCTCTTATTGGTTTATATGATTTAAAAACAATTGGTAATGGTCATAATGATGTTGATGATGCTGCTAAATTATTTAATGATGGTATGATATCATTAAAAAATATGCTTACACTATTTGATACTGGATATCGTACAACTTATGATTTAAGACATTTTACATTAAAAGTTGCACCTAAAATTGCTAGATGGGATTATCATGCTACTCATATTAATCAATTATTACTTATTAATACTATTGATGATGATCCAATATTTAATTTAACTGCTGAAAGATGGATTGGATATATGAATGGTAAAATTGCTTCTCACAATTAATTTTTTAATTTTTATTTTTTATTATAATACTTTTTTTTTCTTTTACAATATGATAAATTTAAATAAGATGAAAAAAATTAGATTTTTCAAATTTTTAAATTTTTTATACTTGATAGTTTTTTTATTTTATTTTTTTTCTACAAAAAAATTAGTAACTACCTCTGAACCTTTTCTATTTTCCATATAGAATTTTTATCAATTTATATTTAATATTGATAAAATTTAATAGTTAGTGTAAATACAAATTAATCAGAGTGCCAGATAAAAAATATTGATTTTAAAAAAAAAAAATTAAAAAAAATAGATTGAAATATTTAGATAAAATTAAAATCAATCAAGTATTTTTATTTTAAATACTGTTTATGTGCATTTTAAAATTTCATTCGAGTAAAATATGAATAAAAAAAATATATATATGCTCACATTTAACATTTTTATCGAATGAAATTGATTGATAATTAAATTAAAGTTTAGAATATATAAATGCAGCTATTATATATAAGAATAAAAAAAAAAGATGATGAAATATTTTTTTATCAATCATCAATAATCTAAACTTTATTATTTAATTTATTAAAATTTATAATTTTGAACTGATTCTTTATACATTCCATTTAATAATTTATATTATTTATATGTTTATTATTTTTTTATGTAAATAATATTTATAATAATTATTAAGTAATTTTAGACAATAGTAAAAGATAAATTTTCTCTCAGAATTTATTGGCCTTTTTTTTTTTTTTTGCAAAAATATAAAAATAATTTTTCAAAATAGATAACAAAAATAAAAACTAGTTAAAAAAATTCCTGAGAGAATTTTTTAAAAAATATATATATTCATCTGCTTTTAGATTCTATTTAAACAAAAAAAAAAAAAAGAGAATCAGTGAATGGTGTAACTGTGAATTTGTTAAATATTTTTAGTTAAAAAAAAAAACATATTTAGTTAAAAACAAAATGAGCTTCCCATCTGTAAACTTGTACATTTTGTTAAAAAAAATATATATATATTTGTGTATGTATTATTGTTTAAATATTTAAGTTTTTTAAGATTATTTTTTAAGTGTGAAAGTCCTGTAGAACACGAGCTAAATTATGACTAGATGTAGATAAATTATATATATATAAAAAAAAGGCGTTAGTGCTATCATATAAATTTTAGAGAATAAAAAAATAACAATAATCAAGCCTTGTGAAAAAATAATAAAAAAATACGCTTAGAAAAAAATAAATATATATGAAAAAAATATAATTGATATATCGTGATGAAATGCCAATTAGTCAGATAATAAAAATGATACATTTTCAATCATAGTAATTATTATAATTTAGCTGAATATTAATTTACTTACTAGATGATTGTAAAATTATAAAAATTAAATTGAAAAAAGTGTGCTTTATAGAAAAAGAAAAAAAATAAAATGTAATAAGAAAATGTATTGTGCAATCATAATGAAATTTGATTATCTATTTAAAGAAATTATAATAATAATAATCAATCGAATGTTATTAGTTTTTTAAATAAAAAATTTATGAAAAACAAAAATTTTTTGAAATTTTTACTTTTTTTTAATTTTAATATTTATTTTTTTTTGAATTTGTGAAAATATTTATTCACTTATTGTTATTCTTGACAAATTATTAATTATATATAGGTATATTACGATTTAACAAAAAAATTAATATTATTTTATTTTATCTGTTACTTACTTGACATTTTTAAAACAAAATATTTTCAGGTAATTATTTATTTAACAATTTATTTTAGGATGTAATAGTGAAATCAATTCAAACAGTTTGTTAAAAAAATCTGTTATAAAGATAGTGCAGATAAATATAAACAAGATGATAAAGAACAGATGATTTTATATAAAAACAAGAGGAAAATATTTATTTAAAATTATTATATCAGTGGTGGTTGATAATACTTTGATAAGACGTTTTCAAGTCCAGAGAAGTCTAGAACTGAAAATTTGAAATTATTTTAAATTATAAAACTAAAATATATATCCATCACTGCAAATAAATATAGAGACATTACAAAAAATACATTTATGTCTGTTCAGTTGACTGATAAACACGTGTTTTTTAAATATTCTATATATTTTAATAAAATTAATAAAATATTATTTCACGCTAAAAAAATCATAGATATGAAAATACAACCCCCTGGAAATATTTACAGCGTATTTAAGAATACTAAAATCAGGGGTTGTTAGTTGAATAATTTTTTAAACAATGATAGGGTTGAGCTAATGGTGATTTTTTTTTTTTAATAAATAATTTAATATCTAAAAAAGCATACAGAAAAATATTATAATTTTTGAAATAGTAGAAAGGGTTGAAAGGGGTTAATGTTCATGGTTTTTATGGTTTTTATTTTTTAAACAATGATGGGGTTGAGCTAATAATGATTTTTTTTCCTATGCCTTTATAGATGTTAAATTATTTATTAAAAAAAAAAAATCATCATTAGCTCAACCCTATCATTGTTTAAAATATAAAAACCATAAAAAACCATGAAAATTCACCCTTTTCAACCCTTTCTACCATTTCAAAAATTATAATTTTTTTTCCTATGTCTTTATAGATGTTAAATTATTTATTAAAAAAAAAAATCATCATTAGCTCAACCCCATCATTGTTTAAAAAATAAAAACCATAAAAAACCATGAACATTCACCCCTTTCAACCCTTTCTACCATTTCAAAAATTATAATTTTTTTTCCTATGCTTTTTTACATTCAAATTAATTTATTAAAAAAAAAAAATCATCATTAGCTCAACCCTATCATTGTTTAAAAAATAAAAACCATAAAAAACCATGAAAATTCACCCTTTTTAACCCTTTCTGAATCATAAAAAAAAAAAAATTGATATCCTTAAACCTTTTCTAATCACTGAACTACATAATAGATAGTCTATGACACTGAAACTGGCGACTACTCTAGCGACTCGAATTTAAAAGTGCAGGGAACATATGATAGGGGTTCGGTTGGGCCCGGGCTTAAAATATTTAATTAGGTTTTTTTATTGTCGATCTTTTATTAAAAATTTATATCTATTATGTAGTTAAGTGATTTAAGTGAGTTAAGTAAACGTTTACGGATATCAATTTTTTTTTTTTATGATTCAGAAAGGGTTGAAAAGGGTGAATGTTCATCGTATTTTATGGTTTTTTTTTTTTAAACAATGATGCTGTTGAGCTAATTATGATTTTGTTTTTTCAATAAATTATTTAACATGTAAAATGGCATAGGAAAAAAAATTATAATTTTTGAAATGGTAGAAAGGATGTATTGTAAATATAACGTTTAAGCACACATGTATAATATTTATATGCGCGCGTCTGAATATTATTGTTTATTATATACCTATATTATTTTTATTTTGAATTAATAATTTATATAACTTAAAAAAATATTATTTATTAAACAAAGCTGACATTTTTTATTTATAAAAATGGAAAATTTAATTTGTTTCATTTGCAATAGTGTAAATTATACTACTATAGACAATAAAATAATAACAGATAAAAAAACTGTCAAAAGTTTGGGTATAAAAAAGTTTATTGCAAAAAGTAAAGAAAGAAATGATGACAAATGGAGACAATTGGAAAATGAATCTTGCATTTATGTTCATAATAGTAAGTAAATTTACTCATTATTTATTTAAATTATATTATACATTAGTAAAAAAAAATGTAAATATAAATGTAAATATTGGTCAACTGTATTTGAGGGTTATGTATATATAGTAAATACATCCAGGTGATTTTATAATTTTTTTAGTTAAATTTTTGATGGTGATATCATTAATTAATATTAATTACGTTTTTCTTTTTTTACTTATTCTAATATATATTAATATCTAATATATATATTTTTTTTTATAGTTTGTCGAGTTAAATATTTAACATCCAAGTCAATTGAAACAAATGAACCAACATTATCTGCTTTTTCTTCAAGTTCATCCACTGATAATATTAATCAATTTAATTTCAAAGACAATTGTTTTGTCTGTGGGCTTGAAGGTAATAATGATACTAGCCATACAATAACTCGAAATAGCTTAAATGTTCAAATATTAAAGCTGGTAAAAAATTTAAGTGATGATTCAACTATAAAAAAACGTTTGAGTAATAACACGTCGTTGTTTGGATTTCAATTGCACGACGAATTTCATGAACAGCTTTTATTAAATTCTAATCAAATTATATTAAAAAAAAGTAAATCTGAACTAAAATTAGAAGATAAAACATTTGTTAGTATATGTGATTATTTAGAAAGTGCTCGGCCTCGAGAAGTTTATTTATCTGAATTAAAAAACATTATGGTTGAAAAAACAATTGAAACAAATACATTATTTCGTCAATTGACTAAAAAATATGGTACTTGTATCACTATAAAAAGACAAAAAGGTAAAGACTCGATAATTTATTTCACTGATTGTTCTTTAAGTAAAATTTATACTGATTGGCTACTTGATAATGAATCATTAGATACAAAGGAAACAAATATAATTCTTAAATTTGCTGCTGAGATATTATTTAAAAATATAAAATTAAAAACTTATGATACCAGTCACTATAATACACCAGGTAAATTTTTTGATTCTGTTAAAGAAAATATACCAGATTTGTTATTGAATTTTTTACAATATTTATTTGATGATAACACAAGAAACACTGTTGATATTAAAAAAATATATAATTTGGCTCATATTATAATTTCAATAATTAAACCAAAGTCTTTTCTATCTCATCTTCATCTTGCTATTGGAATGTACATTCATCGCAAAACAGGGTCCAGACTTATAATTGATATTTTGTCATCACTGGGTGTTTGTGCACCATATTATCAACTACGTCTTTTTGAAGCATCCACAATCATGGATCCACCTAAAATTATTAGTGAAGATACTTTTGTACAGTATGTATTTGACAATACAGACCATAATGCTCAAACAATTGATGGTCACAAAACTTTCCATTGTCTTGGTGGAATTCGTATTCATACACCTGAATTTGGTGTAAAGATTGAGGGTTCATCAAGAAAACTTAGTATCATGCCAAACCCAAATGATATTATTTGTGTTAATAAAATACCTGATTCAAATTTACCAAGTAATTATGAGAGTGGCTGGAAAAAAATTGTATATATTGACCCTTATAAAAAAACTTTATATAATGAAAATGAGCATTTGTCTTCATATTATACTGTGTACCTGTGGGCCAAACATTTTAAATTACCAAAAATACCTTTATGGAAAGGCTTTATGGAGGTTATGACAAAAGATAAAATTGATATTGATGTTTCAAGAATTGAATGTTTACCTTTTGTCAATCATAACCCATCTGATATTTCCACAATTTATACTTCTTTAATTCATGCATTAAATGAAACAAAAAAAATTAGACAAAAAACTTGCATTGTAACATATGATCAACCATTATATAAAAAAGCAATTGAAATAACAAGAGGTCTTGGTCTGCCTATAATTGTACGTCTAGGTGGCCTTCATATAATTATGGCTTATTTAGCATCAATATGTTATTTAATGCGAGGAAGTGGTTTAGCTGAACTTTGGAGTACAGTTTATGCATCATATTCTGTTAAATTCATGTTTACTGGTCATGCAATTGTTAGAGGTATAAGAGCACATGTTTTAACTTATACAGCTTTAGCCAGTTTAATATGTCGTGAAATAGATCACAGTGAATTTAAAGAATATGTTGAATCTTTTTTAAAAAATTTTGGTGGTGATGATGGACCTTTTCTTGGTGACTGTAACGTTGATACTAATATTGTTCATATGTCTAATAAATTTATTGAAAAACTAAATGAATTAAAAAAAAATGGACCAACATCTGAATTGTGGATCCAGTATTTTAATTCTGTTACAATATTGCTTCAATTTATTGAAGCTGATAGAACAGGAAATTGGGAATTACATTTACAAAGTGTTCGTAAAATGCTTCCATTGTTTCATTCAACTGGCCATTATTTATATGCTGAATGTGCACATGTATATCTTCAAGATATGATAAATTTAGAGTGTACAATGGATGAAGAAGAATATTATCAATATACTCATCAAGGTTATTTCTCTATTCGTAGAACAGATAAATCATTCAATGGAATTCCCACTGACATGGTTATTGAGCAAACACTTAATCGCTTTTTTGGTACAGATTTAGTACATGGTAGAGGAGTAACAGAAAGTGTAGTTGCCAGGTACTTGGGTGCAATGCCATCATGTTTTATGATAATGGAAGGGTTAGAAGAATATTGTGGTGTTATTACAAGTAACAGTGAACAACAAGTTGATCTTAACAAGTCAAGAATGAAAATTGATAATGAACATCTACAAAAATTTATCTTCTGGTTAGAACAACATAATCCATTTACTGTTAGAAGTATAATTGTTTCTCTATCAACAGGTGTAATAGGTGGTAAAGAGATTAATTGTTATAAAGCATTTGAAATAGGTCAAGAAGCAGTAAACAGTATGGTAGGCAAATTTACCACTGAAATTAAAATAAGATCATACTTAGTTAAAAATTTAGAATCAGCTAAAAATGAAATGCATTTATATGTAAAAAACAAAGATGTTGATGCAACTTTGCTCTTTAAAACCATTTCAAGTTCATTAACAACCGAAAATATTCTACGTAATGCTTTAAAATACGAGTTATCACCATATCCCTTGAGTTTGTTTGATGTAAATGGATTCATGAGACAACCAGATGATAAGTTATTTAATTCATCTCTTAAAAAACTTGAAAATGTTCCTCATGATTTTATTAATAATCTGACACTTATTATTGATGGTAATTATCTTGTTCATCATGCTGTTAAATTGTGGCCTCATGGTACTAAATATTATGATATTTGTGAGCTTTATTTTAAATATATTCAACACAAATTTAAACAACAATTTGAATCAAATGAATTATATATTGTATTTGAAAACTATAATAATGAAGTATGTGGTGTTAAATCTTATGAACAATATCGTCATAACAAAAAAAATATATCCACAGATTTTCAAATGGATTTACATACAGTTGTCATTAGTACAAAAAAAGAATTTTTATCAAATCTATGTAACAAAATAAAGTTTGTATTATTATTACAAAATTTTTTAAAAGAAAAAAATGTAAATGTATCAACAGCATTACAAGATGGTGATAAAGAATGTATCAATTTGGCAACAACACTAATATCACAATATCGTAAACCTGTTGGTATTATTAGTGACAATATAGATATATTAATTTTATTGATTTCATTAACTGAAGCAAAAGAACACATGTACTTTTATAAATATATATCTGAAGCTAAAATGGAATTGTACTCAGCATCAGATTTTCAAGACACTTATCCATTTTTATTATTTGTACATGCTTTTTGTGGTTGTCATTCAACAAGTGCCATATATAATAAAGGCAAAAATACAGTATTAAAATTGATTAAAAATAACATTGAATTACAAAATTCAATTAAAATTTTTTATCAAAAAGAAACGTCCATGTTTGATATTTGTAAAACTGCTGAAATAATTATGAAAAATATTTATAATGCAACTTCAAGTGAAACAATTGAAGAAATAAGATATTCTCGATTTAATGCATTAACATCTTGCCCGGGAATAGAGAAACGACTATCCATGCTTCCACCAACAATTTCAGCAACACATGAACATGGTAAAAGAGTCTATTACCAAATACAACTATGGACTGGTAATTTAACTTTACAAGCACAACAATGGGGCTGGAAACGACTTGAAACGATACTGATTCCTGTGATGACTTTGGATCCACCAGCTCCAAAAGAACTGTGTCAGCAGGTAACATAATTTTCAATCACAATATTTTAAAAAAATTATTCAACAATATTTTATTAATATTGGATTTTTTTTTATTTTTTTTATTTTTTTACGTTTAAAAAAATATTTCTATGATACATATATTATGTCTATATATATATATATATTGTGCATATATATTTTTCTTATAACAGTGGTGGCAACACAATATTTAGAATAAAAAAATATTTATTTTAATTATTATCAAACATTTTATAATATTTTTCCTTTAATTGTTTCAATATTTTAATTAATTTTTTTAGGTAAATTGTGGATGCACAAAAAGCCGCTGCAAAAGCAAGCAGTGTAAATGTTTCAAATCTGGAATACATTGTTCAAAGAAGTGTCGACAATGTATTGTTTTAGGATGTGAAAATAACGCTCCAATCACTGAAGATGATGAAAATACTGATGATGAATATGTTAATGATCATGTTAATGATAATGATAAAGATGATGATGATGATGATAATAATATTATTAATTACACAAATGCTAATGAAGAAAGTCAGTATGAAGAAGTACACAATAGTAACAACGATGATAGTTCTGAAAACAATTTATATAATAATCAAGGAAATAGAGGTCCAATATCTACATTCTATACACGATGGGCTTCTTCTTATGATAATTATGATGATACAACAGATATTCCATTTGATTCATTATAATAAATATATATTTTGTAAAATAATTTTTCGATTTTAATTTACAGTTTAAATTTATTTTTTAATAAAAATTTTTCTATAACGAATTGTATTTTGTTATTTTTTTTATTAATAATATATTTTTGTGTACTTTATTCTTTTCATCGAAAAAAAAAAAATTTTTAAAATCTGTCGATTATTAAAGTTTAAATTAATTTTTTAATAACAAAATGTTTTTTGTTATTGTTTTTCGGTAAAAAAATTTTTTTCATTAATAATATATTTTTGTGTACTTTATTCTTTTGATCGAAAAAAAAAAAATTTTTTAAATCTGTCGATTATTAAAGTTTAAATTAATTCTTTAATAATAATTTTTTTGTTTTTTGTTATTGTTTTTCGGTAAAAAAATTTTTTGTCCATCCAATATAATTGTGTGTACTTGTCCCTTTTAAACAAAAAAAAAATTTTTGAAATCGGTTTATTATTAAAGCTACTATGCAATTGTTAATTTCATTTATTATAAATAATTGCTTTTGTTAATAATTCTAAGTCATGGATGGATCGGACGCGAACAAAAATGAAATTAAAACGAAATATCCATCCCGAGTTTTTTTTCTTCTATCTTTGCTTTTTATAATTCTGTCTTTGTTTTTGTTTTTTTTTTCTTTTATTTTTTTTTCGGTCGATCGCGTGCGTTTTTTTTTTTTTTTTGACGTCATCAGATAAATTCCTACCCCAAAATAATAATTATCTACAACTTAAAAAATTAATATTAATTAAACGGTTAGTTTAAAAAAAAATTTATTTGAAGTACCCCCCTAAAAAATTTTTATCTATAGTTTTTATATAAATTTTTTTTTCTATAATTATTTAATTAATTTATTAATTAACGATTTTTTTTTTTTTTTCACCCCTTTCCGAGGAGGGTAGAATTTTTTAAATAATTTTTCCGAAATCCCAAGGGTCGAATTAGTTAGTATGAGTTTTTTTAACTAAAAGCAATAATATTTTTGAAAATGTCTATTTAAAAGGGATTTAGCCTGGATCAAGAGAACATAGGGGTTCAGTTGGGCCCGGGCTTAAAATATTTAATTAATTTTTTTTATTGTCGATCTTTTATTAAAAATTTATATCTATTATGTAGTTAAGTGATTAGAAAAGGTTTAGGGATATCAATTTTTTTTAGGCATTAATATAGAAAGAACTAAGAATAGTAAAAAAGCCATAATGGAAGATAGGTCACGTTTCTCCCCCTCGGAACTGAGTTTACCGATTCCCAAAAATTGAAATGACAAAGTTATTATTGAAAAAACACGTGTTTTTGAAATATTCTAGCCAGGAAAACATGACATTTCAAGAGTTTTACCAAACAAAAATTGAAATAGCAAGTTATTTATTGAGAAAACACGTGTTTTTTAAATATTCTAGCCAGGAAAACATGACATTTCAAGAGTTTTACCAAACAAAAATATGACACTGAGACTGGCGACTACTCTAGCGACTCGAATTTAAAAGTACATGGAACATAGGTGTTCAGTTGGGCCCGGGCTTAAAATATTTTTTCTACCATTTCAAAAATTATAATTTTTTTTCCTATGCTTTTTTACATGTTAAATAATTTATTGAAAAAACAAAATCATCATTAGCTCAACCACATCATTGTTTAAAAAAAAAAAACCATAAAATACCATGAACATTCATCCTTTTCAACCCTTTCTGAATCATAAAAAAAAAAAATTGATATCCGTAAACCTTTACTTAACTCACTTAAATCACTTAACTACATAATAGATATAAATTTTTAATAAAAGATCGACAATAAAAAAACCTAATTAAATATTTTAAGCCCGGGCCCAACTGAACCCCCATGTTCCATGCACTTTTAAATTCGAGTCGCTAGAGTAGTCGCCAGTCTCAGTGTCATATTTTTGTTTGGTAAAACTCTTGAAATGTCATGTTTTCCTGGCTAGAATATTTAAAAAACACGTGTTTTCTCAATAATAACTTCGTCATTTCAATTTTTGTTTGTTAAAACTTTTGAAATGTCATGTTTTCCTGGCTAGAATATTTAAAAAACACGTGTTTTCTCAATAATAACTTCGTCATTTCAATTTTTGTTTGGTAAATCTCTTGAAATGTCATGTTTTCCTGGCTAGAATATTTAAAAAATACGTGTTTTCTCAATAAATAACTTGTCATTTCAATTTTTGTTTGGTAAATCTCTTGAAATGTCATGTTTTCCTGGCTAGAATATTTAAAAAACACGTGTTTTCTCAATAATAACTTCGTCATTTCAATTTTTTTTTGGTAAAACTCTTGAAATGTCATGTTTTCCTGGCTAGAATATATTAAAAACACGTGTTTTTTCAATAATAACTTTGTCATTTCAATTTTTGGGAATCGGTAAACTCAGTTCCGAGGGGGAGAAACGTGACCTATCTTCCATTATGGCCTTTCTACTATTCTTAGTTCTTTTTATATTAATGCCTAGTTTTACCCGGTTTATAAGGGACTTACTTTATGTTATTTCGGCAAATAAATTTTTTATTTTTCTAAGTTTTTTTCTCACCTTTGCAATTATATATACCTTTGCAAGATCTACTAACCATGCATGGGTGATAAAAAATTATCCGAAATTATATTCCTAAGTATTTGTATATACCTTAGCAATTATATATACCTTTGCAATTATATACTTTTATAATAATTTAAACTTAGAAAAAAACCTCTTAAAGTATATTTACTAGTTATTGTTTATTTACTTGTTATTTAGTTATATTTTTTATTGAGTACAAATGTATAAATAAAGATATACTACTTGCATCTTATGCAAAAAAAACTTCTCCTGTAAAAGTCCTCCTTTTATATACTGTAAAAATGGCAAAACTAGGCAAACGAACTAAGAATCGTAGAAAGGCCGAAACTGACAATAAGTCACGTCGCTCACCACGGGAGGGGGGGGGGGGTGAACTGAGTTTACCTACGTCCCAATTTTTGTTTGGTAAAACTCTTGAAATGTCATGTTTTCCTGGCTAGAATATTTAAAAAACACGTGTTTTCTCAATAATAACTTCGTCATTTCAATTTTTGTTTGTTAAAACTTTTGAAATGTCATGTTTTCCTGGCTAGAATATTTAAAAAACACGTGTTTTTTCAATAATAACTTCAATTTTTGGGAATCGGTAAACTCAGTTCCGAGAGGGAGAAACGTGACCTATCTTCCATTATGGCCTTTCTACTATTCTTAGTTCTTTTTATATTAATGCCTAAAAAAAATTGATATCTCTAAACCTTTTCTAATCACTTAACTACATAATAGATGTAAATTTTTAATAAAAGATCGACAATAAAAAAAATTAATTAAATATTTTAAGCCCGGGCCCAACTGAACCCCTATGTTCTCTGCACTTTTAAATTCGAGTCGCTAGAGAGTAGTCGCCAGTTTCAGTGTCATGTCAAACGTAATACATTATCATCAGTTCTTTTTTTTTTAATATTAAATTCAAGCTTTGGTAGTTTAGTGGTAGAACAACCTATCTCAGTTAATCATCGATCGATGATTAATATTGGGTAACCCAGGTTCAATTCCTGGCCAAGGCGATTTTGTAATATTTTTTTATTTTTTTTATTATTAAATAACATCTCAATTTTATTGTATTAATACATTTTTTATTACATATATATATTAACATCATTAAATATAAAATTAAAAATTTGTTTTTTTTTTTTATAACATATTAAAATTAATACTATATAAGTATAATTCATATTAAAAACCAGAAACAGTACCCTGCCTCCTCCTATAATCAGAATTTGCTGTAATTCCATCATAATTTTTTCTTGATATTGCTGTTATTGCACTACCAATACCAGCATAAAATGTTGTATTATGACCAATTTTAATAAGATAATCAAGAATTAATTTATTAAATCCACGTTCAGCTTCAATAGTCATTGGCAATAGCTAAAAATTAATAATTATATGTTACATAAACACGAGTTGCAGATAAAATTTTTATATAAAATAAAATTACCTGATGATGAAGACGACGTACATCAATAGCTTCTTTGATATGATATCCTTTCCATATATTTAATATTATTGCTAATACAACTGATGTTGTTATTTTTGTTCCACTAGCAGCTCCAATGACCAATTGAACTTCACCTCTATCATCAACCTGTTGTTATAATAATATACATTTAATATATTAATGTAAAATAAAAGTATTTATTGATTTTTTAAAATTATACTCACAATAATTGTAGGAACCATAGAACTAAGTGGTCTTTTTCCTGGTTCAATAAAATTAGCTGGTGATGGTGGAAGATCAAATCCATTTGTTATTCCAGGTGCACTAAAATCATCCATTTGATCATTAAATATTATACCAGTTGATTTTGAACGTATCATGGCACCTAAACTGATCAAACATTTAAATTAATATATAAATATATATCAGTATGTTATTTATAAATAAATAAATAAATTTACACTTGATTTATTGTTGATGTTACTGATACTGCTGAACCATCATCAGACAATACAGATACATGTGATGTACCTGAATCATCTGTTGTTGCAAATACATTATTTAACTAACAACCCCTGATTTTAGTATTCTTAAATACGCTGTAAATATTCCCAGGGGGTTGTATTTTCATATTTATGATTTTTCTAAGATGAAATAATAATTTATTAATCTTTTTTAATGATATTTATTCAATTTTTAATTAATTTTAATTATTTTTCAATTCGGGGCCCTGGAACCCGAATCATCCCTGGATCAGGAGATACGAGTCGCTAGCTGAGTCGCCAGTTTCAGTGTCATGTCTGTTCAGTTGACTGAAAAACACGTGTTTTTTAAATATTCTACCCAGGAAAACATGACATTTTAGGAGTTTTACTCAGGCTCTAGACACTCAATGTTTTATTTTTCGGTTTAAAATAGGAGAAGGGGAAATTATCAGTCTAGACACAAATGACTCATACATACGTACTTACGCACACATGCACAATAAAATAATATAAAAAAAAAAAAAAGGGCTAAAAAGGCTGTTTCAATACCGACATTGTAGCGCGAAAATTCAAACTGTTTATTGAGGGTATATTTATGCATTAACTAAATCATTATAATAATTATTAAGTTCTACAGTTGATATATTAATAATAAGTTAATTAACTTGTGTGTCACATTATTATGATTATTTTATAAAAAAAATTTATTTAAATATTGATTATCAAATAGAATAATAACAATTGGTTTAATGATGTATTAAAAAAAAAAAATTGTCAAATACTTTTTACGACGATTTTTTATTTAATTTTTTGTTACATATTAAATAACCATTAAGTTTTGAAGAGTCTCCTGGAAATAAAAATTATTGTTTAGGTACTTAATTATACACAAATTACGTATTTCGGGTAAGCCTCTTTAATCAACAGGTGGAATTTTTATTTATTTTTAACATTTGATTTTACCAAACAAAACTTGAAATGACGAAGTTAATGAGAAAATACGCGTTTTTTGGTAAACTGACACACACAGATTATGTTTTGAAATAAAATAAAATTGATAAATTAATAATAAGGTTTGTATTTAATTTATTTAAAAAAAAAAATAATAAACAAAATAAACAAATTTTTTGTATGTTTTTAGATGGTAAACCACTTTATGTTTTAAGACTGGGTCAAATGGATTGAAACAAATTAATAAATATTTTATTGAAAAATAATATTAAAAATGAAATTTAATTTGAAAAATTGTTTTAAATAGATTCAATAGATAACATTGTTTAATAGTTGTACATTTTTAATCAATAATTGACAGTAGTGTAAATTATATTCATAATAAACGTTGTTGGTAGTTTTTTTTTTTTTTTCGAGTTTTTAAAAATTAAAAATTTGATTTGTTGTTATTTTTTAATAATAGTTTTAGTTAATTATTTATTAATTATGATTAACAATAATTTAAATGTCTTAATTTTTATAATTTCTGCAATCATTTATTGAGATATTTATTTTTATATATAAAAAAATTTTAAAAATATTAAAATAAATTAAACAAATTTATTTACAAAATGATATAGTTAATATATTAATAATATTAATTAAATATTTGCATAAATTGTTGAAGATTAAAAAAAAAAAATTTTTATGCGTGCAAATGATTTGCTTTACATGCATATGCGATTAGTTATGAGTTTAGCCAACAGATGCTCATGAAATTTGTTTCTCGCAAGTGGTGATGTAGGAGTTGGTTTGTATATAATGAATTAAAAATGAATAATTATTACTAAGAGAGACTGGGGCATGTTCCCACTCCTTCACTCTGCGGCTGGAGTTCTATGAATAATAGACCTACCAGCTTAAGGGTGTGGGGTAAGTGGATGTAGCTAAGGAAAAGGATGTAGTGATATTGCAGGCTCTAAACTCGCCTAGCTGAACTCATCCCCAACTAAATTTCGGTCTTCTTTCACCTGTTGAGCCCTCCCAAAGTTTGTAACGGGTTAACCACAGTCTCTCATATTTTTTGCATTTTTATTTTTTTTTAATTTCTAATTTTTTATTAATCATATTTTTAGGCTTTGTTGAGAATTATTGAAATTGTCGAGGCAAATTATCCAGAAACAATGGGCAGAGTATTGATCATCAGAGCACCAAGATGTTTTCCAATACTTTGGACACTTATCAGTACATTTATACGTATGTTTAATTTATGTTATATCAAATTATTATATTAAACTATAATAAAATATTAAACTTGATATAAGTATAAAAAATAATAAATAATATTGCTTTTAATATTTCAGATGAAAATTCAAGAAATAAATTTAAGGTATACATATAGTTTAAAATTAATAAAAGTTCATAATAATTATAAATAAATTACTATATAGTTTGATAAAGTCAACCCGTTGCAGTATACATACTTATCTCATTTTATATTTAATCACTCATTTCGTTGCAGCTATAACATCTATAACTGGTCATCTTTATATTCCTGTAATCTCACATTAAAAAAATTTGTGTGTGTGTTCAGTTTGCTCAGAGACACGATTTTAATAAATATATCATCAGGCAAACATAAAACTACAATGATATTTTTTTTATCCTAATTTGTCTTTAAAATAAATCATCTTCATAACTTATCACATATATTATTGAATATTATTTATTATATTAGGAAATAAGTATATATAGTTTGTATATTTTTCACTTGAATTAAATTATATTTATATATTTTTTTCTGATTTCATATTTTTAATAATTTGAAAGTGCCAATAATAAAAATCAATTCATATTGAACACAAATTGAAACGACGAAACTCTTTAAACGTCATGTTCTCCTGGTAGAATATTTCGAAAACACGTGTCTTTCAGTCAACTGAACAGACACATAAAATGTATTTTGTAATGTTGCTGTTTCCAGTGTTGGATAGATAAAGCATATATATTTTTATTTTTATAAATAGTATCATTTTATTAAACTACGACTTTTTCAAGATAATTATTATATACAAAAATCATTTTATCAGTAATTATTTATACTTTTTATTTTATCAATATTCTACAATTTAAATTTCAGGCAATGAACCATAAATGTCCCAAAGCTTTAAATGTTTGCTGACCAGCTTCAGGCTCATCTTTGAAGCAATTTTTTTTTCCATATTATTAACCACTAATAAATCACATAATTATATATATAAAATAATATTTCCTAATGAATGTTTTTAACAAAAAAAAAAAAAAACAACTCAAATTTTAAAACAGCAGAGAAAACAATATAAAACAGAGTAAAATTTTATTTACTATTTTTAACATTGTATAACTTACAGCAATATTATTACATTTCTATTTGTACATTCATGTTTTTTATATATTTTCTTTTATTGTATCACATTGTTTGTCTATATTTTTTGACTACTCTTTAATTATTTCTATCTATTAACAATTATTAATTAAATAGTTTTTAGTTGCAGCTTTTAATTTTTTATAATTATTAATTTTCAAATTAACATTTGTTTGATTTATATATTTAAAAATTATCATCATCATTAATTCATTAGTTAAAATTATTTTTAATAATCACAATTAGACATCTGTTATACAATTGTTATTTACAGATAAATTATTTTAAATTAAAAAAAAAAAAAACATCTCAGTTCTTTAACCATATAAATCAGGTAAATCATTCTACTTACTCTAATAAAATCATTAATTTAAAATAATTAAAAAAAAAAAAATTATTTTCCAATTCATTTAAAATTAACATTTAATTTTATTTTTTATTATTTGAATTATTTTACATTTTTTTTTCTTCTATCTTTCAAGTCTAACTGTTTTAATACAAGGACGTCCAAAACGTCTTTGTGCTTCATCAATAAAAGCTTTTTCCATTTGTCTAACAATTTCATTGAAAAAAAAATTAGATAAACTTGAATGTAACACTGATTTAAATTCAAATGATAATGAAAAATCAATAACACATGTTTGTAAATTATTTTTAAGACCTGGACTAAATATCCATAAAGTATTTAAATGATTAAATAATTTACCATCAGTACATTCAGCTTTAACAAAATATGGTTTATGCATTGTTACATTTGATGTATAAGATTCATTTAATGGTGGAAAACCAATACTTAAATTTGCACGTAAATTATCATCTGTTTTTTTTAATATTTCTGATTTTTTACAAAATGGTACAAATCTTTTGTAATTACCAACATCAGCAACAACACCATAAATTTGTTCCATTGAAAAACTATTTAAAAAAATAATGAAATAATAAAAATTAATAATAAATTAATTAATTAATTAAGTTTTTTTATTTTAATTATAACATACCCTATTAATTTACGACCTTCATATTCTTTCATTCGACTTTTATCAACAATCGAAGATGTCAATAATTCTCTTGAATTATTTCTAACAAAAAAAAAATAAATATAAAAATATTAAAAAAATAATTTAAAATATTTATACTTATATTACCTTATTAAATTTTTTGATGTATTTAAATTATTATTTTTAAGTATATTTTTTTGTCCATTTTGATATCTAAAAATATATAAAAAATTAATTAAAAAAAAAAAAGATAAAAAAACAAATTTTTTTATATTTATAAATGTTTTGTTAATTACCTGTTATTTTTTTGTGTTTTAATAATAAATTGTTGAGTTGATGATACATGTATATTTCTATAATTCATCCAAAAAGATTTTTCAACTTGTAAATTTGTATTTTTTAATAAATAAATAAATCTGTAAAAAAAAAAACTTAAAAATTAATAAAATAAACATTTAAATTTCCCGCGTAATTATATATTTCTAGGAAAATTTATTAAAAAATATTTTAATACATCATCAACTAAAAATAATTATAAAATAACACTTGAATTATATTGATAATTGACATATAAAATTATTGTTTAATTTACCTATACATTTTTAATAGAATCTAAAAATAGCTAAAAAAAAAACTAATCTTGTCATCTAAAAATCAAGTGACAAAATGTCAAATAATTAATTGAATTATTTATTTTCATATCAACACAATATAACTTGATTAAAATATTCACATGTAAACATATAATTTTGACACATATTATTAAGATATTTATTTATTATATTTTGCAATGTTTTGCAACAAAAACAAGACGACTAAATGTCACGAGAAATAAATAATAAAAAAAAAAGTCTCCATTTTTTTTTTTTTATTTCTACGCAGTTGGCAGCAGTTGTCAATTCTTGTTTTCACTAAAAAAAAAAAAATATAAAATAAAAAAAAAAAAATATTCCATTATATAACACAGTGAATCGTTTTTTTATTTATAACATTAGGTGATCACTTAAATTATTGGTGTATTATTGTATTAAAAAATTAATCAATTAATCATGGCTAATATTGCTCCAGCTTGTAGAAATGCACTTAAACAGGTAAAATATTAATTGACAATAATTTTTTCGAATAGGTCTAATTTTTAATCTCTAAATTATATAAACAAGTTTGATTATCAAAAATCATTGTTGGTCTGACAGGTGTATTGTTTTTCCTTTAAATAATCATTAAAAATAATAATAACATTGTTATAAAGTTTATATAAATAAATAATTAAAATTTAATAAATAAATTTATTTTATTTTTCATTTATTAATATTTAATTTAAAATACATTTTTTTCTTTGTTTAGAAATTATAATTTTATATATAATTGTTTTTTTTTTTATTTGCATAATGATTGTTGCAAAAATTGATGCAATTTTCATTGTAGTTTTACAAATAAAAGAAATGTATATTTAATTAATAATTTTTAAAATAATTTTAATAAATAAAAAAAATTATTTTCAATTGATATTAATATTAAAATTATTTATATAATAAAAATTTAATAAATTTTTTATGTTATTATTTAACAGGTAAGATCATTTCATGTATCAGCTGTGCAGAATGCTGAAGCAAGATTAAAAACATTTTCTGTTTATCGTTGGAATCCTGATAAACCAGATGATAAACCAACAATGCAAGAATATAAAGTTGATTTAAATAAATGTGGTCCAATGGTACTTGATGCATTAATTAAAATTAAAAATGAAATTGATCCATCATTAACATTTAGACGTTCATGTCGTGAAGGTATATGTGGTTCTTGTGCTATGAATATTGGTGGTACAAATACACTTGCTTGTATCAGTAAAATTGATAATGATACATCAAAAAAAAGTAAAATATATCCATTACCACATATGTATATTGTCAAAGATCTTGTTCCTGATATGAGTAATTTTTATGCACAATACAAAAGCATTCAGCCATGGTTACAACGTAATGATAATAAAAAAGTTGGTACACAACAGTACTTGCAAAGTGTTGAAGACCGTAAAAAATTGGTAAATTAATTATTTAAAAATTTATAAATTTAATATTATAAATTGTTAAATTGAATTTAATTAATTTTTTCTTTTCAATTAAGGATGGTCTCTATGAGTGCATATTATGTGCTTGCTGTAGTACATCTTGTCCATCATACTGGTGGAATGGTGATAAGTATCTTGGACCAGCTGTTCTCATGCAGGTAAATAATATAATAATAAATTTATACAATAAAATTATAGCATTAAATTATATTTTAATTAATTAATTTTTTAATTATTTAGGCATACAGATGGATTATTGATTCACGAGATACTAAAACAACTGATCGTTTAGATAAATTACGTGATCCATTTTCAGTTTATCGTTGTCATACTATTATGAATTGTACACGTACATGTCCAAAAGGACTTAATCCAGGTAAAGCTATATCGGAAATTAAAAAATTACTTGGTAGTGTTATTGAAAAAGGTAAACCAGGACTTGATACAACAGCATTACATAAATAAAATGTATAATAATACAATTTAAAAAAAAAAAAAAAAAAATTGATATTTCAATTTAAAAATATTAATATCACAAGTTTTATTCTGGTAGATAAATTTAAAAATTATTAATACAAATAAAATAATAAATGGTGATAATCATTCGTGATGTTCAACATGTTTTGAGGTATTTGAATAAAAATTTGTAAAATATATTACAAATATTATCTGACTAATTTTATTTATACTCAACAATTTTATAATAATTTTTTATTTTTATTCATTTTTTTTATTAATACAATATTTAAAATAATATTTTATTTGATTTAAAAAAAAATTAAATATATATTTTGCTTCATTGATACAATCATTATACAATATATTAATTTTTAATTGAATTTTAATATTTTTTTTGATCTGAAAAATAATATTATTTATTCATTTTTGTTAATTGATAAATGGGTATATATATATTTATTATAATTTATTTACTTTCATATTGGTATTTGAATATTTTTTTAATTCTATTGATTTGCTTGTTTCACAAATTTCATAATATATTTTAGCTTCATCTGTACTGTTTTTTAATTTCTCAACTGATTCATCAAAACAATTTTTTTTGTTAATATTATTATTGATATTATCAAATGTATTTTTAAAATTTTCAATTGTTTTATTTTTTACAATTATAATATCATCAATGTGTTTTAAATTTATTGAATCAATTGCATTTATCTAAAAGTAATTTAATTATTATTTTTTAAGACTATATATATTTTTTTTTATAATAATAAAAGGAAACTTTTTTTTATTTTTACTTACATTGATAATTAAATGTATGAATAAATAAAAAATTATAAAATATATATTCATCTTTTACAATCTTCTTTTTATGACTGATGAGGTTTTTGTTATTTTTTTTTATCTTTTAAATTTAAATTAAACGACAAGTGTTATCCAATATTTATTTTGTAAATTAAATTTATCGATAAACAATTAATTAAACAAGTGTGAAAGTTATATAATATTTTTAAACATTTTTTTTTTATCCTACAAGTTGAGGAATTTTTCTTGTACAAAGAACAAAATTTTGTACAGAATTTTTAAAATTTTTAATTGAATTATTTTCAATTTTTTCAATACATTCGAAATATTCTATGTCAATCTTCACTTTGATTTTAAAAAATATATAAAAATCTTTATTCTAACAGGAAAAAAAATATATTATTTTAATAAAATGAAAAATTATTTTATTATAATTATTTATATAAATTACCTCAATATTTAATTCTTTCAATTCTTTACTTTCTTTAATTGCAACATCATCACAAAATTGAAGATCATTTTTTAATTTTTTTAAAATACTTTCTATTATTTCAATCGTTTTTTTTAAACATATATTTCTATTTACTGTTAAAGTTACAGCAAATATATTTTTAATTTTTAAAATTGTTTCATTTTTTATAATTTCAAATTTTTCAATTTGAGTTTCATATGTATTTACCTGACATTAACTGAATAATTAAAAAAAAATAATCAAAAATATATATATTATTTTAATATTACCTTGATGAAAAAATAGGTTGATAAAATGCAAATTAACAAAATTAAATTCTTCATTAATGACTGATTTTTAAAACTGAATGTATATTTTTTTTTCATCTTTATTTATACACATTTGAATAATTACTATACATCATTTAACAATTTTTTTTATTTAATAATAAATATAATTAACATATAAAAAAAAGTAGCTTTTAAAATAATAGTATATTAAATAAATAAATTTATAATTATTTAATAAATATTAATAACTTGATAAACAATAATTGATACCATTTTTTTAAATATTAATTATTTTATTTATAAATTTTTAATACATTCATTATATATATTTTCATTTAAATTTAATTTTTTATCTGAATCTATGATAGTTTGAACTAGACAATTTTCTTGTTTATCATGAATATAAACAGAAAAATTAATAAAATCAATTGAATCAGAATTATCTTTTGTTTCATTTAATTCAAAATTTATTTCTTTAGTTGATGATAATAAAATTCCTCTCTTTTCTTGATTCTTAAATTGTAAAAAAGTAAATTTAATAAATAAATAATTTTTTTTGTTTTTAAATTTCTTTTTAAAAATATATTAATTTTCATAAAATACTTACTATAATATGTTCATCTCTGCAATTGTAATAATCATCAAAATTTTCTCTAGTACATTTTCCAATTGTTTCAATACTTTCTTCAATAATTTTTATTGTTTTATCAAAAAATATATTATAACAATCAAGTTCAAATTGTGAATCATTAGTTTTTTTAATTTCATATTCTTCTTTAGCATGTATCATATCAGCATATAATTTATTTTGTAATTCAAATGATTCAATAACTACTTTTTCAATATAATGTTCAAAAAATTTATCAACTTTTTCAGTAATTATTATTTTTTTATCATCAATATCTGGACATGTTATTTTATTTTCTCCATTAACAATATTTGTCTGTATTAAAATAATAATATTAATTTTAAATTTTAAAATAATATTAATAAATTATGAATTTATAATAATTACCTTGATTATAATAATTATTGTTAAAAATTTAAATATTAAACTCATTTTTAATCTTTTTTTTTTAAAACTAAATCAACGTTGAAATTTCCTTGACTTATATACAAAATTAATTCTCTTTTATTTGATTTGAATTATCAAAAACAAATATTGAAAAAAATATAATTATCTTTATATTTTTAAGTAATATTAAAGTATAAAATTTTATTTAAAACATTTTTTAATTGACAGGTTTTTTTTTAATTTAAAACAGGTCGATAAACAAAAATATATAATTTTTATTTAGAATTAGAATTTTATTTATTATTTTTTAACATCATTTTACAATATATTTTATAGTCTTTTTTTTTTTTTATTCATTAATCATTATTTTTATTATTATTTTTATTTGTATTTAATTTAATTTTTTTTAATTTGAATTTTAATTGAATTTTAGGTAGAAATAAACATGTTAAATTTTTAAAATATGATGAAACAATTAAATTCAAATATTAATAAAAATGTATATGAATAATATTAAAGATAATAATTTTTTAAAAATTTAATAATTTAATGTGGTATTTCAGCATATGGTGGATTCCAGTGTGATAATGTTTTGATACAATTATTCAATACATTTTTTGCTAAATTAATATTTTCATTAAAATAAGTAACAGTTTCATTCAAACAATTTGTTTGATTTTGACTAACATCAGCCCAAAAATTAACAAATGTCATTACTTTATTATTCAATCCAGTTTTATTAAATAATGTTTCTTCAATTATTGATATTTCAATTGATCTTGTTTGCCTTTGATTCTATAATTTATTTATTAATTTTTTTATTAATACATAATTAATTAATTAATTATTGATGTCATTTGATACTTACTGGAAAATTTTTATCTCTGCAATTATGATATTTATTTAAATTTTTTTCAGTACAATTTTTAATAGTTGATTGACATTCTTCATAAATTTTTATAATTTTATTTTCAAATGAATTGTAACAAACAGTTTGTTTACCTTCAATATTATTATTTTCATTATTATACATTTTTTTTGTACTAATAAAATCATCATCAACTGCTTTTTGTATATTCAATGAATAATTAGCCATATTATTGATAGACCAATCTAAAAATGTGAAAAAATCTTGAGGTACTTCAATTTCTGGACATTTAATTTCTTCACTATAAACAATATTAAATATCTGAATAATAATTATTATTAAATCAATTAATAAATAAAATTTTAAATTCATTTTGACAAAAGATTATTTTTTCTTTATTTTAAAATAATACAGAATAAGTGTGAGCAACTCATTTATATACTAAATGTAAAATCCCCTCTTTGAGATAATTTTTAAACAATAAAATAAAATTCTTATCATAAATTTTTTACCTTTTAATTTGAAATATATAATTTAATGGTAAAAAAGTTGGTAAATAATTTATCATCCAAGGTAAAATATATTTATTTAGAACTTATTTTTTTGTATTGGGAAAAAAATAAAATAAAATACAAAAAATATAATCTAGATTAAAATTTAAACTGTGCTTAAATAAGTTAAATAAATAAAAAAAAATAAAAAAAAATTTAATGGAATATTCCATAATATTATTTTAGAAAAAAACAATTTCTATATTTAATCAAATTTTCCATCAAATACATTTTTAATTATAATTTAATAATTTAATTATGATTTTGAATAATGATGCATTGTTTTAATTATTTATTATTATTTTTAAATTATTTATTAATTTTTTTTTTTCAACACATGATTATGTAATGTATATCACAATTTTTCTAAATGTTTTTTTTTTAATTTTTTTAAAATAATTACTACTTAAATTTTGTGCGATTGACATGGATAATAATAATATTTATAAATATGTATTATTTAAATAACAATACCATATAAAATATAGTGCAATAAAATTATTAATTATTTAATATTTATCATTTGAATAAATTGATATTTATATAATATATTTAAGAAGATAAAATTTATTATTTTGATTTTGAAGATATGTTTTGTTTTATATAATTTTAAATTCAAAAAAAATAATAATATTATTTATAAATTCAATTTTTTAATAATGAACAAGTAGATTTATTAAGTAAATTTTTTTTTATATATATTTAATTTGATTTAATTTAAATTTGGCTCAATTGCAAGACGATTTCTTGCTGTTTCTCTTGAACGATTATGAACTTCAGCAGTTCTAAATGTTATTCCAAAAATATCTTCATGATATCGATTTTGATCCTGTATATATATATATATATAAATAAATAAATTTTATCATAATAAATAGAATTAATTTTGAATTTTTTATAATAAAAAATAATTTACCCGAAGTGATAACATATATGCCTCAACTTCTTTATCATTCATTTGTCCATGTGTTTGAATAATTTGTTTTAATGTTTGATAAACATCTTCAGCCATTGTACAATCACCACAAACATAAAAATGTCCCATTTCATAAACTAACATGTTAAATATTTGTGATGCCTCAGCGAGTATTAAATCTTGTACATAGGTCTAAAAAATAAATAAATAAAATAAATCAAATAAAAAATAATCCACAATTAAATACTTGATAAAAAATTAAGAAATAAAATTTATCATTTTTATTTTTTTAATTAAAATAATTATTAATAAATTAACCTTTTTATGACCAATTTCACGTGATAATGCAAGAAATACTTTATCCAAAACACCAGCATCCATCATATCTTTTTTTTCTTGTCTATAAAGATCTAAATTATTTTGTCGACAACCAAAAAAAAGCCATATTTTACCAAATTCTTGAGCTAAAAAAATTAAATATTTAATTATAAATAATTAATAATTATATAAACATAAAATTAAATGTATAAATAAATAAATAAATTACAATTATCAAGTTGTTTTTGAGCATAACGATGATGCCAAAAACCTCTAAATGGAGCAATACCAGTACCAGGTCCAACGAGTATCATTGGTGATGATACATTTGGTGGCATATAAAAACTTGATGCACTAAAAAAAAAAAAATAATAATAATAATAATAATAGTTATAATTTTAATTGATACAAAATTAATATTAATTATTTTAAATATACCTTCGAACAAAAACATAAAGTGGTTCTCCATCAGTAATTTCATTTAAATAATTTGAACAAACACCATAATGAATTGGTCCAGTTCCACCTGATTAAAAACAAAACAAATAAATTAATAATTAAATCTATTGCAATTAATTATCATAATTAAATTTAAATATAAAGTTAAACCTTGTGATTTATATTGTACAATAGCAACTGTCAAATGAATTTGTCCTTTGTGTATAAGTGGTGATGATGATATACTGTAAAATCTTGGTTGTAATGGTGTTAAATGTAAAACAAAAAGTGGAGCAAATGGTTGAACTGATGGAAATTCTTGTAGTACCTCTAATACATTTGGATATTTCCAATGTTTCCAATCTTCATATGCTGCTGAATCCTATTTTGAAAAAAAAAAAAAATTATATTTAAATAACATAATTATAATTTATAAAAAAATATTTGATATTTATAATATTTACTGTTGCTAATAAATTAAGTTGAGCTTTTTCTTTTTGATTATTTGCTATTGATGCAAAATAACGTAATAAATTTGGTGTTGGTGGTGTTGTTATATCTAAAAATCTTGTCAATAACATTCTCAATGAATTTGGTGAAAATTTTTCATGTGGTACCCATGTTTTAACAGTTCCTTTGATTAAAAAAAAAGAAAAAAAAGTTACACACATATATTTTATTGATAAAATAAAATAATTAATGTATTTTATATACCATTTGGTGTATGTGATTGTTTTTGAGTTTGTAATTCCATTGGAATATCAAAATTCATTGTTGGCTCAATTCTTTCAAGAATACCCTCAACAAGTTCAATTTTATTACATGCAAATACTCCAAGATGATCACCTGGTTTATATGATATTTCCATACCAGCAAGATCATCTAATTCAAGCAATAAAGTTGTTGCACTGTAAATGAATAACAATTAATAAATAAATATACCTATACATTTAAAAAAAAATAAAAAAACAATTATTATTTACCCAGAATCATCACCACTTAAATCAGTTTTTTTTAGCATATTACATGTTGTAACATTTCTATTGTGACATTTACTCAAAGCTAGATGACAAAAAAAAGTTATTAAAAATTTTCATATGATAAATTATATAATAATAATATAAAATAAATAATAAATAAGAAATAAAAATACAATACATTTAGCAATTGGTTGTGGATCAGCTTCAATAAATCTTACAGTTGATGGTGTTAATGCTTCAGATCCAAGTGATAATGCAACTTCAAGTAAAGTATCATCATCATCAAGACAAAATGTTTCACAAGCAACAGTAAATGTATCAGCAGCCCATTTTCTAAATGCTTGTTCTTGACCACACATTTCATCACCTTGTGATAATTTTAATAATCTTTCACCACCTAATTCACCAAGTAAATTATCAACATAATGACCAAATGCACAAAAATTTGGATATGCTGATGAACCAAGTGCAAATACAGCAAATCTTAAAAATAATAATAAATTTTATATTATTTTATTAATTAATTTAATTAATTAATTAATTATAATTACCTGACATTACTGAGTGGTCCAAATGTATCTTCATTTTGTGATTCAGTTGTTGAACCTCTCAATGAATCTAATCTATCTAATTTTCTTGAATTACCAACTTCAGTTTGACTATTTGCTTTGATAAATGATTTTGATGTTGCCAAACTTTTATTTAAAATATAATAAAAATAAATAAATAAATTATTATTAAATTTTTATTATAAATAAATAATATTAATTACCTTATTTTATTTTCATTATTAGTATATGTTTCATTCATTTTCATAGCATAAAGATTTTGTGCAAATAATTCACCATTTTCTGGTGGATCACCATTACCAAATGTTGATGTTATAACAAGTAATAATGCTTCATGTTCAATATTACTAATATCATATTCAGCCATACTTAATACTTGTGAATGAAATGCATGACCAAGTAATTCACCTAATTTTTCAGCATACATTTGTGATGTACCAGTTTCAGTTGCAAATAATACTGTTGCTTTTATTCTACGTGATAATGCACGTCCAAATAATTTTGATGTAAATTTAACTGCTCTAAAAAATTAATAAAAATTATAATATTATATATAAATTTTTAATAATAATTAATTTTATTTACCTTGCTATTTGTTTAAAATGAAATTTTCTTCTTGGTTTTTTATTATTTGTTGATTTTTTATCTCTTCCTTTTTTCCATATATGAGTTTTCCATGCTGGATCTTGTGCATCATATGATGGTTTTAAATGATATAATGCCATTTCTTGATGAAATACTGGTGTTGCTGAACCAGATAATGGTGGTACAATCCATAACCAATCAGCTGGACAACCTTTTCTAAGACGCATTTCATTTTCATAATGTTTCATAAATGATTCTGATGCTGTATGATGATCAACAATTGTCACATTTTTTATCTATTAATAAATATAAATAAAAATTAACATAAATAAATATATTAATATTTAAATAAATAATAATTTAAATATGATAAAACCTGAAAGCTATACAATACAGCAACATTTGCTTCAATCATTGCTTTGTCTTTCCAAAGTGTCATTGAAGTTCTTGTATCAAGACCCATTCTAGTTGCAATTTCCTGAATAATTTAAAAATAATATAAATAAAATATCAAATGAATAATTTTAATAATAATAATAATTTTAATTTACTTGAAGTAAATTGTAACGATTAACATCACATAAATCACGAGCACCAATTTCAGTACTCATGTACCATCCATTAAATGGTGCTGCTGTAAATTCAATACCACCACAATCAAATACCATTGATGATACTGCTGGTACTGCAAACCATTTTAATTGCATATTTTCAAACCATTCATATCTAAAAATTAATTTATATTAATTAAAATAAAATTATAATAATTATTTTTCATTGATATTGATATAACTTACGTTGGATGTTTTATTGGTATTTCAAGTACAAGCTCAGTTGGTATATCAAAATAATCTGGATCATGTCCATTTGCTGATAAAACAAGTGGTAATATATCAAAACGTGTACGAATACCAGAACGTGGTCCTCGCCATCCCAATTTAAAACACAACTAAATTAAAAATATAATATATTTAACTTTTTTAATTTTTTATAGTTTTTTTTTTTTTATGATAATTTAATGATGATATAATAAAACATTTTTTATTAATTTGTTTACAAAATATATGTATTTAAATAATTTTATTAACTGACCTCGGTAAATTCAACACTTGCTGGATCACCAAGTATACTACCATCTTTATTTTTATATCCAGCATATCCAATTAATTGTGAATTCCAAATTCTATAATCATGTTTACCATCAATACGTTGAGGAAATACAGTTATTGCTGATCTAATAAAACATATTAATAATAATAAAATTAAATAATAATTATTTTAATTTTAATTTTAAATATAAAAAATACCTTATATTTCCTTTGTTTGTACCATATTTAATATGATTACATATTGCTTCAAACATTCCACTTGTTGTTGTAACATAACGACAATCAAATACTTGAAGTTTTGACCATTGTATACGACCAATACAACGTGCTGCATTACGCCATGCTAATTTTGCACCAAATACTAATTCAGTTTCACTTAATTGATATGTACCAGTTGATATAACTTCTTTTTGTACACTATCCCAACGTGATTGATGAGCATCACTATTTAATCTTTTTCAAATTAAAATAAAAAAATAAATAAATAAATATATTACTGTCATTAATTTTATTTAAATTATTATACTTAATTATTATTATTTTTATTACCTTCTTATTGATGTAAAATATTGCTCCAAAAAATCTTTAGCATGAATTAATAATTCTTCTTTTTTACGTGGTTCTGGACCATGAAATGGAAGGGTCATTATACTACCAAGACAAACTTGACTTGAACATTGTGTTTTCTATTTGAAAAAAAATAATTTATTCACATTAATTAAAATCAATAGATATATTATATAATATCATATTAATATATAAAAAATAAAAAATAATACTTACCTCTGTACCTCTTGGATTTAATGAATCAAATGCCTCAGTTTTGTGAATTAAATTTCTTAATTTTGTTGGTTTTTTTTGTACAACTGTTGTTTCTTGTTGGTCCTTCATTTTAAATATATATTATTTATAAATAATTTAAAATAATTAAATAAAAATAATATAAATATATATATATATTTGTTTTTAATCAATAAATTTTTATATTTTTGTTTTTTTCTTTTTTAATTCTATTTTCATTGGAGTTTTAAAGATGACTGATTTTTTTTTACAAGAAAAGCTCTGGAAAATGAATGATAATAATAATGATAAAGAATTTTCACTGACAGATATTAAAAGTAACCAATAACAATATTATTTTATGTATTTTTAAACCAATGAAATATATTTCCTTGATAATTTTAACCAATTGAAATATAATTCATCCCTACTGTTGCAAAATTTTTATCATTAAAAAAATCTTTGATTGTTTCAAGTGGGGAGTGGATTATAAAGAAAAAAAAAATCTAAAAATGATAAAATAAAAAATTATGATCAAGAGGGAGAAGATGAGAATACACAACTGAATCTCACATGCGCCAGATTGTCTCATTGATTTACTCTCCAGGATTGTAATACATTTTATCAAAAAAAAAAAATATATAAATATTTATGTAAAAATAGATAAATATTATTTAAATTTTTACAAAACAATTAAGATAATTAAATATTAAATAGAAAAAACAAAACTCAACGGCTCAGCTTTGAATAAATAATTAATTTTTTTCTTTTCATTTTTTTTTTTTAAATTCTTTGTTATTTTATTTCTATTGTTTTATTTATTTATTTTTTTTCTATTGTATTTTTTTTTTTTTTACTGAATGTAACTTTTGCATATGAATAAAAAAAATAATAATAAATATTTCTTTGTTTAAAATAAAAAATATTATTTAAAAAATTTTGCTTTAGAATATAAAAAATAAAAAATAAGATAAAGATGTTAAAATAATTAAATATTTACTTTGTATTATTATGAATGATTTAATTTTAATTTGATTATGAATTAAGTAAATTATCAATATAAAAAATGTCATATAATTGGGTCATATTAAATTAATTAACCAGAATAAAAAAATTAATTTTTACATTACAGTTTTAATCATATTTCAAGAAATATTTAATTTTTTTGATCTTTAAAATAATGATTATTTTTAAATCAACAATTATATTATTATTAATTTATTGTGAGTTAATTAATTTAATTAATTGATAATGAAAAATAAAAAAAATGATAAATATATTTAATTTTTTTTTTTTAATTTTTAAATCAGCAATTTATTGTAAAATTCCAAAAAAAATTATTGGTGGTGAACAAGTACAACTTGGTGAATTTAATTTTGTTGTATCAATTCGTTATAATAATTTTCACATTTGTGGAGGAACAATAATTAATAATTATTATATTCTAACAGCTGCTCATTGTGTTTATTTAAAAAATGATAATATAAAAATTTTAAGTGGTACAATTGATTCAATAAATGAAAATTCTGGTTTTATTCATGATGTATCATTAATTATTTATCATTCAAAATTTAATATTAATAAATCAAATAACAATGATATAGCTATTATAAAGGTAATATAAATAAAAACAAAAAAAAAAAAAAACAATTTTAAATAATTTAAATAATTTTTTATAGTTAAAAAAACCAATTATATTTAATTCATATCAAAAATCAATAAATTTACCATCAATAAATGATATTTATCATTATGATAAATTACTAGTTGCTGGTTGGGGTTTAACAAGTCATCCTTTAAATAATTATCCTCGTTATTTACAAAAATTAACAATGACTATTGTTGATAATAATTTATGTCAAATAAATCATACTAGAAAAATTCATGATGATCATATTTGTGTTATTGGTAATGATCGACAGGGTCTTTGTATTGTAAGTAAAATTTTTTAATTATATATATATATAGCTGTGTCATTTAATCAAATTATTAATTAATTTATTTTTTTTTATTTTCAAGTATGACAGTGGTGGTCCATTGATACTTGATAATAAAATAATAATTGGTATTATATCTTGGGGTCGACCATGTGCTCAACATGGAATTCCAGATGTTTGTATATCATGTTTGTATCATTTATCCTGGATTAAAAATGTCCTTAAAAAATTTTCATCTTATTGAAAATTAATGATGTTTAAAATAATAATAGTACAATAATGTAAATTTAATTGTTAAAAAAAAAAACAATAAAAAATTAAATTTATATATAAATTATTTACAAACACAATTATATTTTATTTAAAAAAAAAAAAAGTAATGTTAAAATAAATAAAATTTTTATAATTTAATATTACTAAGAAAATATAAAAACAAAAATGATGTAATAGTAAATGTTTTTATTATTATTATTTTATATATATTTCCAAAAATCAAAGGAATGAATGAATTTATAAAAAGTTCATTCGCCTTTTTTTTTTTTTTCTATTTATTTTTTTTTATTTCCCACAATATCAATTCTCATCATTAAATAGAGAGAAGAAAAAAAAATAATATAAACTTATACTTACTTATAAATAAAAAATAAAAACTTGAAAAGGCGGTTTTTAAAAAATTCAAATGTATAATATAACTGGATCTTCCAGGCCCAATGAATCACTTTATTTTATTATCAAAAACTTTTTCATTTATTGACCTTGACTTTGTACATAGTGAATCTTCAAATAAAGCCTCCTATGAATATTATAAATTTTCATAAATTATTATTCAAATATTACCATAAATTAGATGTCATTTTAAAAAAAAATAAATAAATAAACTTAAATAATAAAAATTATATTTATATTTTTAAATAAAATTTTAATTAGAACAGTAATTAATAAAAAAAAATATAATATTATGAATATTTAAAAAAACAAAATCATATTATTAACTGACAAACGATATATTTGTTTTTTTTTTTCCATTAAAATAATTATGATAGTAAAAAAAAAAAAAAAAAGAAAAAAAAAATGAAATAAAATAAAAATTTACATTAATCAACATGGAGATTGGTCAGGTATATAAGAAGTCTTGAATTGCTATTCACACCATCACATCATCACCATAACTACATTTGAAAAGATCAAAATAATTGTCTTTTTTTTTTTTTTTTTTTTTTTCATACTTATTTAAACATAAAATGAATTTTTTAATAAAATTTTTAACAATAATTTTAGCAATAATATCAATTGGTAAGTTAAATTTTAATTTAAAAAAAAGTAATTATTAATTTTTTTTTTTTTTAACTAAATTAATTAATATATTTTAATATATATTTAACAGTTGATTGTAAATCACCAAAAAAAATTAAATCAGGTTTAAGAGCTATATCTAATGAATTTCCACATCAAGTATCACTTCGTCTTAATGGAAATCATATTTGTGGTGGTAGTATAATTGATCAATGGCATATATTAACAGCAGCACATTGTGTTATTAATGAAAAATATAATGTACTTGGTGATATTAAAATATTAAGTGGTACTGTTGATCAAATTAATGTACGTACTGGTCAAATTCATGATGTTTCTAGAATTGTTTATCACAAAGATTTTAATGCTGCTTATTATGAAAATGATATTGCTATTATGACGGTAAAAAATAAAATATTAATTATCAATTTATTATTAAATATTTTAATTTATATTTTTAAATTTTTTATTAATATAATTTTAGTTGTCATCACCAATGTTATTTAATGAATATCAAAAACCAATAACATTATCAATTTATGATGTACCAATTGGTTCACCAGTTGTTGTTAGTGGATGGGGTTCACAAAAATTAAATACTGGTTTAAATTCACAATATTTACAAAAATTACATACTAAAGTTATTAGCAATGAAGAATGTCAAAAACGTGATGGAAAATTTAAAATTGGACAACAAATTATTTGTACAAGAAAAAGTCAAGGTTACAGTATTTGTCAAGTAAGTTAATTTTTATTAATTAAAATTATTTATATATTAATATATTTATTTTTTTTTTTTAAATTAAAGGGTGACAGTGGAGGTCCATTAATTCACAAAGGATATCTCATTGGAATTGCAGTTAGAAGTTTTTGTGATGGTGTACATCCTGATATATTTACACGTATTTTAAATTATATTAAATGGATTAAATGGAATACAGGCACACGTTGAATGATAAATAATAAATAATAAATAATAAATAATATTCATGTAAAAAAAAAAATGTATTTTCTTATTAAAATGTAATTCAAAAAAATTAAACATTTTCATTGAATTTTTTTCTTTTTTTTTTTTTACATATAATAAATGTTTGTTAATTTGAATTTGAATTTTGTGTTGTTTTTTTTTTTTCTTTTTTATATTGACCAATTATTGTTAAGATAAAATTATTTCAATATTTTTATTGGTTAATTGGGTCACGTGATAAAAACAAATGATTTGATTTGTCTGTTTGAAAAAATATATATTTTTTTATACACTTCTCCCCTTGTTGCAAAAAAAAAAAAAAAAAAAAAAAAAAAACCAACGGACATTTTGCTCCAATTTTTTTTTTTACATTCATATTTGTCATTTTGACAAGACTATTTAGCTCTCATTGTTATTAATGAAATTAATATATTATCAGTTGAAATTTAAATAAAAATTATTGTTTTTAAATATCAAAAATCATCCAAGATTATAAAAAATAAATAAACATACTGAAATAATAAAAAAAAAAAACAGTAAGTAAAATGGATTTTGTTTTGTCATTTTTTAACAATAAATTATACATAATAAATAATTAATTAATAATAAATAAATATAAACAATCAACATTTTATTATTAAAAATATAAATGATTTTAAAAAAATAAAATACTGTTATTTATATTTGTGTGGGTTTTTTTTTTTTTTTTTTTTTTCAATGAAAAATTTATTCAGATTAATCAACAATCATGAGTAACACAACAGATGCTGATTTAGGAAAAAGAAAAGCATCACAAGAACATCCAGAAGGCTTGAAAGATCCAAAACAACGTAAAAAAAATTCTCAAATATTATCAGTTAATCGTAACACAAGTAATACAATTGAAAAACTTGTATCATTTTGGACAGCTGGTGGTAATGTTCATCCACTTTTAACACAAGAGGTATAAATTTTATATTTTTTTTTTATCTTTAAATAATTAACAATTTATTTAATTAAAATTATAATAATAATTAGGGAACAGATAATATGAAATTAAAAGAAGCTGAAGATAAATTTCAAGAAGCTGATAAATTGGTAAATGATCTTCAAAAAAAATTAGTTGCATCAGCTGGAAATGTAACTAATCTTCAAATTGCATTGAAACAAGAAGAAACTGAAAAACAAACACTTTTACAAAAGTAATTATGATAAATAATTATTTATTTAATTGATAATATTAATAATTTATTATTAATTTTTAGAATGAATTCAACATGGGAATTAATAAGAACAATTACTCAACATGTTACATATGCAACAGATACACTTCATGAGTGTCAAAAACATACAACATATATGACAACAACTTACAATGATGTTATATTAAAATTACGTGGTGATAATGAAATTTTAAATAAAAAATTAATATCAATTGTTAATGAACGTAATACAAATGGTAAGATATTTTTAAACAAATAAAAAAATATATAAGTATAATTTGATTGTTAATTTGTTATTTTTTTATTATAACAGCTGAAAATGCACTTAAAAAATTGGCAATAAGAGAAACTGAATTGGATGAATTAAAAGTAAAATGTGAAGTTATTGAATGTCATCTTTTGAATGAAAAAGAATTAGCTCAAAATGCTATAAATGATACTGAAAAATATAAAAAAAAAATATTTAATCTTGAAAATTCAGAAGAATCATTGAAACAAAAAATTCAAGAACTTGAAAAAAAATTAATAAATGAACAAGATAAAATTGAATCAATTTGTTCATCACAAAAACAAAAATGGAGTCAAGTAATTTTATTATTTTTTATTTTTTAAATTATTTATTAATTATAAATTTATTATTTTATTTTATTTTTTTGAATTTTATTTAGACACGACAAAATTATGAATCTGAAATATTAACATTAAAATCTGAACTTGATGAAACAAGATGTAGCATTAGTAATGTTAGAGGAGAAAGAGAAGAAGTTTTTCGTATTTTAGCTGAAAAAGAAAGAGAAATTGATTCATTGGAAAAAAAAAATAAAACATATACGTATGTTGAATTTTATTAATTACAATTATTTTTTTTTTTTTAATATTTAAAAATATTATTTTTAACTTAATATACTTACTTAAATTTTAGTAAAAAAATTGAAGAACTTCAGAGTAGTATGAATGATACATCTTACAATTTGGAACTTTTTAACAATGAAAAAAATAAATGGGAAGAACAATTGAAAGAAAAAAATGATGAGGTAAAAAAAAAAAATCATAATAATTTTCTAAATGTTAAAATTTATTTAAAAATTACAGATTCGTAAACTCATGGAAGATTTAAATTCAGCAACTGCTGAAAAAACAGAATTACAAAATCAAATAACAAAATTAAATGAAAATTTTAAAAATCAAGTTGAAGAAAAATTAAATTTACAAACAACATTATCACAAAATTCTAATTTATTAAATGAATCATCAAAACGTGTTGAAGAATTAACAAAAAATCTTGAAGAAAATATAAAATTAAAAAAACAAACTGAATATGCATTAACACAAAAAGAAACAATAATTATGGTAAAAAAAAAAAAACAAATAAATTTTAATATTTAAACAAAAAATAAATAAATAAATAAATAATAAAAAAATTTTGATTATAGGAATTGGAAAGAAAAATTAATCGTATTGAAGTTCAACACGAAGAACAACTTCATAATGAAACAGTAAAATATGAAAAATGTATGAATGAATTAAAAAAATTAAAATCAACATTAAAAACATCAGAAAAAGCAGACACAACAATTCGTAATGAAAATGAAAAATTAAAAGAAAAAGTTGAACAATATGAAGAAGTATTAAAAAAAGAAAGATGTGATATGGCTGAATTGGTAAAAGAATTAAAAAATTTACGATCAGAGTGTGATTCATATAAAATAATTGAAAAAGAAAATAATATAAATGTAAGTAAGACAAATGAATTACAAAGAAAAGTATCAGACATGATGAATCTTTTAAAAGAAGATAAAATACAAACAAGATCTTCAATAAAGGTAAACAAATTGCTTAAAAATTATCAAAAAAACAAACAAATTTATAAATTATAATTTTAATTTAACAGATTAATTCAATTCCATCGAGTCCAACTTCAAGCATTAAAAATATTCAAAATAAATCTCCATCTCCATCTCCATCACGTGTTTTTCTATCAGAAGTAAGTTTTAAAATAAAAAATAAATTAAATTTAAATTATCAATTTAAATAAATTTATAAAATAATTAATAATTTATTAATTTAGTTGAAAAAAAATAGTCAAGATAATCAAGAAAAAAAACACAAGAAAAATAATGAATTAACAAAGGTAAATTATTATTTATACATAATTTGTTTTTATTTTTATTCAAAAATTATTAAATTTTTTAAAAAAATAACAGCCAACATCAGCAGTTTCAAAGCCAAAAGTAGTTTCAGTTGAGGTAATATCTTAATTATTTAATTATACCTATATATTTAATTTAATTGATTAATTATTTTTTTTTGTTTCTGTAGATTTCAACAACAAAACCAATTTTGAGAAATTATAAAAATTCAAAGTCACCAAAAAAAGCTAACGTCACATGGAAAACATCAAAATATAATAAAAAAGAAGATAAATCAATTGTTATTATTAAATTTATTTTCTTATAATTTATATTTAATTTATAATTTTTATATTAAATTAATAATTATATTATTTTTTTTTCAATTTTAGACTTTAAACGATAGTGAAGATGAATTTGATAAAATTGTCAGCTCAAGCAGTATTGAATTGCCAAATTCACAAATGGTATAAATAATATTTAATAAATTTTTTTAATATTAATTTTAATCAATAATTTATTTAAAAAAATTTATTAATTTATTTTTTAAGGGTACACCTGGAAGAAAATTTTTCAAAAATCGTCTTTCTCAACATTAATATTTTAAATAAAAAGATAAAATTATTTTTCATATATTATTTCAAAGTTTTTATATAATTAATTAAAATTTAATAATTTAGAATAAATACATAATTGTATTTTTAATCAATTAATTTTATGTGTGAAAAGAAAAAAGAAAAAAAAATTTAATTTTTATAAATTACTAATTTTAATATCGTTTAAAAAATAAAATGTTATCAATTAATGTTATTATATTTAATATATCAACATTTGATGATTAAAATTTTCTGTTATATAAGTACATTGTTAACTTTTTTTTTTTTTTTATATATAATTTTTTATAAATTTATTTAACAATTTTTTTTCATTTTCCTAAATTTATCAATAAGAAAAAAAAAAATACTTATGATTTATAAATAAGTAACTTTAGTCAAATTGATTTGAATAAAAATAAATAATTATCCTTCTAAACTCGATGATAAATCCCATTTCATAGATCTTTCCACAGCCATTTTCCATTTTGAATAACGAAGATCTTTTTCTGAAAAAATATTGAAAAAAAAAAACATTAAAATTTGATTATAAATTTTATCTGACAAATTAATTTACCATCTTCATCAATTTGAGGTGAAAATTTAGTCATTTGTGATGGTTCAACATCACTAATATCAATAAGACCAGCACCAACACCAGCAAGTATAGCAGCACCAAGTGCTGTTGATTCAACCATATATGGTCTCACTAAAATATCATTAAATAATTATTTAATTATAATTAATTATAATTACATATTATTTTTAAATTAAATACATACCAACATTGATACCAGTAAGATCAGCTTGAAGTTGCATCAATAAATCATTAATAGTCATTCCACCATCAACAAGAAGTGTTGATAATTTTGTACCAGAATCTTTAACCATTGCATCTAAAATATCTCTTGTTTGAAAACAAACAGCTTCAAGTGCTGCTCTAATAATATGATATTGTTGTGTATCCTCAGTTATACCACAAATAACACTAGAAAAAAAAAAAAAAAAAAACATAGATATATTTTATCAAATGAAAAAGATTAATTAATTTATTCTACTAACCCACGAGCATCTTGTTGCCAATATGGTGCATAAAGACCAGAAAATGCTGGTACAAAATAAACATCACCAGAATTTTTAACACGTTCAGCAAGTTCTTGTGTTTGTGATATACTACTCATCATTTGCATATTATCTCTTAACCAACCAAGTGCTGCACCAGCAACAGCAACTGATCCTTCTAATGCATATACTGCTGGATTTTTACCAAATTTATATGCAACTGTTGTTATTAAACCATGAGTTGAATCAACTTTCTAAATATAAATTATTACTATTATTATTATTATTATTGCTATTATTATAAATATTATTAAATAAAAATTAGTTAAATAATATTTATCTTACAATACTACCAGTATTATATAGTAAAAAACAACCAGTTCCATATGTTGCTTTAGCTTGTCCAGGTTTTAAACATAATTGTCCTAATAATGCACCTTGTTGATCACCAACACAACCAGATATTGGAATACCAGATAAACAATTTGGTTGTTCAATATGACCATATAATTCAGCACTTGATTTAATATCTGGTAATATTGTTTGTGGTATTTTAAAAAATTTAAGTAAAACTGGATCCCATTTTAATGTTTCAATATTCATTAACATTGTTCTTGATGCATTTGATACATCAGTTATATGTAATTTTTTATTTGATAAATTATAAATAATCCATGTATCAATTGTACCAAATAAACATGTACCAGCATCAACTGATTGTTTTATTTTTGGTACATTATCAATTAACCAACGTATTTTAAGTGCACTAAAATATGGTGATAATGGAAGACCACAAAGTGGTTTTAAATAATTTTTATTACGTGTTTTATTTGGTACTGAATCTAATACTTCATCCATTGTTGTTGTTGTTCTCATATCCAACCAAACTATTTATTAAAAAAATAACATAAATTATCAACAAAATAAATTTTATTATTAATTATTTTATATTATTTATTTACCAATTGCATTATGAAGTGGTTCACCAGTTTTTTTATCCCACATAATTGTTGTTTCACGTTGATTTGTAACACCAATAGCTTTAATATCAGAACTATCAATATCAAGTTCTTTTAATTTATCAATAACTTTATTAATACATTCATAAACTGCTGTTAATATTTCCATTGGATCTTGTTCAACCCATCCTTCTTGTGGATATTTTTGTTTTATTTCAATTTGATGAGATGTTATTACTTTACGTTTTATAACATCAAATATCTTTTAATTAAAATAATAATTTTATTTATTTATTTTATTTTATTTTTAAATAATAATTTTAATAATTAACTTACGAGAAATCTTGTGCTACTTGTACCCTCATCAATAGCACCAATGTAAAATGGTTTTTTAATATTGTCTGGCATTTTTTATAATTAATAATTTAATTATAATTAATAATTTTTTTATATTATTCAATTTTAAATAATTCAATAACAGCTACGCAGACCAAACTTTGACCTACGATCAACCTTTCATTATTCTTATCATTTGATTATATAATATTTATTTTAAATAAAATAATAATCATATTTTTTTAAAATTTATAATTAAATATATATTTTAAAATTACAAGTACTAACCCAAATATATATTTTCAATGTTTACTTATATGTATATTCATTATTAGATAAATTATTTTAATTTAATTAATAAAAATTAAATTTTTTTAAAATTATTTTATTGACAGTTTAATTAATGACAATGTCAATGACAATAAATACAAACATGTGTCAGTTTTTATTATTTATTATTGACACACATTTATTGATAAAAAAAAAAAAAGACTTATAAATTTTGCACAGAGAAATAATAAAACATTTTCTAAATCAATATAAAAATTACCACCATTTTTTTTTGTATGTGTGTGTGTGTGTAATTTATTAGTTTTTTTTTTTTTTTGTCAAGTTGTCAAAACTGAATTTTAAATTTCAATTTTTTTATTTAAAGTTTTTCAATTTAATTTATAAATAAACAATATATTCAATAATTTATATAAAATTAATAATTATTTAATTTATTTTATTATTATTATTTTATTTTTTATAAAAATAAATAAACAAAAACTTTTTTTTTTTTTTTTTAAATTGTCAAAAATAAAAATGGCGTTGTTTCATGTTTACCGCGGTAAATTCAAAATTTCCCTATACAATTAATATTTTTTTTTTTTTTTTATCTGTATAATAATAATCATCAATAAAGAATATAAAAAAAAAAAAAATTAACTTACACACTGACACAACGAGTCGCATACTTGCATTTCACTTTGCGTTACCGGTAAGAAAAGTCGTTTTTCTCTTGTTGGTTTTCTCTTAAACTTGGTGACCAGAGAAATTCAACCAACCATCTTTCATTCATAAAAAAAAAAATTAAATTTATAATATATATATCATAATAATAATAATAACAAATCATTAATTAAATGCATTTAGTTATCGTGAGATTAATAAATATAAAATATCTTATCTCTGGTTTTTAAGTTAATCTGTGATTTTAAAAAATTTATTTATTACAGGATTACAGCAGTAAACTGGCGACGTAATAAGCATTCGTTGCTCCACCGGACTTCTCAAATACGGTAGAGTAAGTATCAATTTTTTTTTCCTCATTCTTTAAATTTTTTTTTATTAATCTTCCCCGTCATCATTGACTGTAAAAAAAATGAAAAAAAATGAAAAAAAGTTTTAGCTAAAAAAAAAAATATAACAAATATATCAAAAGTTTTAATTAAATTTGTTTGATAATATTTTTTATAATTAAAATTAATTGAGTAAAATCATTTTTTTATTGGATTAGTACTCCAAGGTTTTTCTTTTTTTTTTGGAAGTTAAGGACGTGGCTCTGAAAGAGGTTACCATTCTTGTGACGTGCCAAAGCGTGATGTGAGAATATGTACAGAATCAAGCACACCATTCCATATGGTGCTTCATTAAAATATTAAATTAAAATAATATTATTTTTTTATAAATTAATATGATATATTTAAAAATATAATATATTAATTTTTACATGATAATTATATTTAATAATTAATTTTTTACTGTAATTTTCTTTTATAAAAAAATTTATAAATTTTTATTTTTTATCTTTCAATTATTCATAAAAATAAAAAAAAAATAAAATTATCATATTGTTAATGACCTTTGTGTTGGTATGAAATGTCATCGACATTTTTGACATTTACATACATAAAATTGAAAAAAATAATAATAAATTTATTAATATAAAATAAAATATCTAGACAAACTATAAGTTTTAAAATAAAATTAACTCAATTAAAAATAACTTGACCTAAAAAATAAAATGAAAAATTATTTTTTCTTTTTTTTTTTTTAAATAATTTTTTATCAGTGAATTTTGTGATTGTGATACTGGCTGATGAGGTCAAAGGCATTTTTTTTTTTATTTAAATAATATTTCTTTCATTCATCGTTGATATTTTTATATATATATTTTTTTAAATTTATTTTGTCCCTTACAAAAAAAGTTTGGTGTTTAAATATTTGGGTGTGTCTAATCCCGGCTTTTATTATTATTTTTTGGTTAAATTAAATTAATTAATTTGTTTATTCAAGATAAACAATAATAATAATAATAATATGTAAAAAATTAAATTCAATGAAGTGTAAAAAAAAAATTAATAATAATAATAATAATAAATAAAGTTTAAACAGTTTGAAAATCAGACACAAATATTTATTGATAAAATAAAATTATTATTATTATTATTATAATTAGATATATTATAATTTTTTTTTATTTTTAATTAATAAATTTCAGTTCTACTGTAAAGATAAAGACTCGGCTCAACCCCAGGCTTATTTCTCAATTATCGAAAAAAAAAAAAAAAAAGGAATAATTAAAAAAAATGCAGGAAGAGCAGCAACATCAGCAATCAACAATGGAAGAAGGTACTGCATATGAACCACCAACATATGATAAAACATTTCCAGAATTACCTGGTTCAAATGCATCATCAACACCACCACGTCCATTTCAACCACAAAATACACCAATGAGAGTTGGTTCAACAATGGTTACTCATGTATTTCATGTACCAGCTGAAGAATTAAATTCTGAACGTAATAATAAATTTGGTGGTGGTGAATCAATGCGTACGTGTCAGTCAATAATGAAAGAGACACATGCACATATTGAAATATCAGAATCTAAAAATCAAAGTTTAACATTTTTATTAACTGGTAAACAAAATGAAGTATTAGAAGCACGTCGTAGAATATTATCAACATTTCAAACACAAGCTAAAAAAGATATAGTAATACCAAAAGAACATCATCGTTGGATACTTGGTAAACAACGTTTACGTTTAAATGAACTTGAAAAAAATACAGCAACTAAAATAATAATACCATCATTTGATTCACAAAGTAATATTATAACAATAAATGGTACAAAAGAAGGTATTGAACGTGCTGAACATGAAATAAAAGTAATATCTGATGAACAATCACGTAAAGCATTTGAACGTATTAATGTACCAAAAATATATCATCCATTTATACGTGGTGCATATGATGAAAATTTAACTAAAATGATAAATGATACTGGTGCTAGAATAAATATACCACCACCATCAGTACAAAATGATGAAATAACAATTGCTGGTGAAAAAGAAGGTGTATTAAAAGTTAAAAATATAATTGAAAATATATATAATGATATGGAAAAACGTTGTGCATCAGTATCAGTTGAAGTACCAAAATCACAACATAAATATGTTATTGGTCATCGTAATTCAACAATATCAGAAATATTACAATTAACTGGTGTATCTGTTGAAATGCCAAGTAGTGATTCAACAACTGGTACAATAACATTACGTGGTCCACAAGATAAACTTGGTCAAGCACTTGATAAAGTATATGAAAAAGCAAATAGTGTTAAAACAGCATCAATTGAAGCACCATCATGGGTACATAAATATATTATTGGACGTAAAGGTGTTAATATTAAAAAAATAACACAAGATTTACCAAAAGTTAATATTGATTTTACTGTTAATGTTGATAAAATAAAAATTGAAGGACCACCAAATGATGTTGAAAAAGCTAAAGAACAACTTGAAAATGTTGCACATGATTTAATTAATAAATTAACATTTACTGAATTAAGAGTTGATCCACGTTTTTATAAACATATTATTGGTAAAAATGGTGCAAATGTTAATCGTTTAAAAGAAGAAACAAATGTTGTTATTAATTTTTTTGATAATGATGGACAAAATATAATTAGAATTGAAGGTAATCAAGCTGGTGTTTATGAAGCTGAATCAAAATTAATGGATATGGTTAATAAATTAGAAAATGAAAAAGAAAAAGATATTATTATTGATCATCGTCATTTTGCATCAATAATTGGTAGTAAAGGTATGAATATTGGTAAAATACGTGATAAATTTAATTATGTACAAATAACAATACCTGGACCAGATAATAATGCTGATATTGTTAAAATACGTGGACCAAAATTAGATGTTGATCAATGTCATAAATATTTAATGAATCTTGTTAAACAACTTGATGAATCATCATATTCAATACAAATACCAATATTAAAACAATTTCATAAATTTGTTATTGGACGTGGTGGTAATAATTTACGTAAAATACGTGATGAAACAGATACAAGAATTGATTTTCCATCAGAGGATGATGATGATGAAGTTATAACAATAACTGGTAAAAAAGAAAATGTTATTATTGCACGTGATATGATACAAAAAATACAAAATGAATTAACAAATACAGTTGCTGAAGAAGTACAAATATCACCAAAATATTATAATTCATTAATTGGTACTGGTGGTAAATTAATACATTCAATTATGGAAAGTTGTGGTAGTGTTACTATTAAATTTCCACCAACTGATTCAAATAGTGATAAAGTTATAATACGTGGTACTAAAGATGATGTTGAAAAAGCTAAATTACAATTATTAGATCAAATACATGAACGTGAAGTATCTAGTTTTACTGATACAATTAGAGCTAAAACAGAACATCATAAAATTATTATTGGTAGACAAGGTGTTAATATTAAAAAAATACGTGAATTAACTGGTGCACGTATTATATTTCCAAATGATAAAGATAATGATAAAGAATTAATAACAATTATTGGTAAAAAAGATTCTGTTGAAATGGCTAAAAAACAATTAGAAGATACTATTAAAGAAATTGATAATCATATTGAAGATGATATTATTATTGAACAAAAACATCATCGTAATTTTGTTGCTAAAAGAGGTGCATTATTAAATAAAATAAGTGAAGATTGTGGTGGTGTACAAATATCATTTCCACGTGCTGGTATTGATTCAAATCGTGTTACAATAAAAGGTACACGTGATGCTATTGATGCTGCTAAAAAAAAATTAATTGATATTGTTAATGATTTAGAAAGTCAAGTAACTATTGAATGTATTATGCCACAAATATATCATCGTACTGTTATGGGTTCAAGAGGTTCAAAAGTACAAACAATAACATCTAATTTTGATGTACAAATTAAATTTCCAGAACGTGATACAACCAACAACAACAACAACAACAACAATGATGATTCACAACAACAACAACAACAAGAGGTAAATAATATCTATTTATTTATTTATTTAATTTAATTTTTATTACAAAATTTTTACAATATTTTATATTATTATTATTTTGACAGACTAATGGAGAAAATGAAAATGGTGATATTAAAGAAACACCAGCATCAGATATTATTTATATAACTGGTAAACCAGAAAATGCTGAAAAAGCTAAACAAGCATTACTTGATTTAGTACCAATAACTGAAGAATTACCAGTACCATTTGATTTACATCGTTTAATTATTGGTAAATCTGGTAAAGATGTTAAATCATTAATGTCAAAATATGATGTACATATATTTTTATCACCAGCTGAAGAAAAATTAGATTATATTAAAATATGTGGTCCACCATTAAATGTTAAAGAAGCTAAAGAAGCTATACTTGAACGTGTTAATGATCTTGAAGCAAAACGTATTGAACGTGAATTAAAATCATTTGAATTAAAATTTACAATTGATCCAGAATATCATCCAAAAATTATTGGACGTGGTGGTGCTGTTATTAAAAAAATACGTACTGATCATGATGTACAAATTAATTTTCCACGTATTGGTGATAATGATGAAAATACAATAACAATTATTGGTTTTGAAAAAAATGCAAATGATGCTAAAGATGAAATAATGAAAATTGTTAATGAACTTAATGAATTATGTAAAGAAGAAGTACAAATTGATTCAGCAGTACATTCACGTTTAATTGGTGCAAGAGGTAAAAATATACGTAGAATAATGGATACATATAAAGTTGAAATTAAATTTCCACGTAAAACTGATGCTGATTTAGATCTTGTTACAATTATTGGTGCTGAAGATAATGTTTTAGATGCTAAAGATCATTTATTAAATTTAGAACAAGAATATGTAAGTATTATTATTATTATTATTATTATTTTAATTATAAATATAATATATTTTTAATTTGCTTTTAGCGTCAAGATTTGGATGACAGATCATCACGTTCATCAAGAATGAGCAGAGGTGGAAAAAGAGATTCTGATAATTCACTTCTTGGTGGTAATGGAGGTGGTGGTAGTAGTAACGGTGGTGATAATGACAATGGCTTTGTCGTTAAAGGTGGCCCTTGGGAACATGATAAGCCAAAAATTGCACCAGATACAGCAAGTGTTGCTGATTTTCCAACATTTGTTGGACATGATTCAAATCAAATGCCAATGAATGCACCTGAAGGCCCATGGGGAAGACGTTAAAATTATAATTAAAAAAAATTTAATAATATTTTAACACATACACACACAAGAAAATAAGAAAAAATATAAAAATTAAAATTAAAAATTGAAAAAAAGAAAAGAAAAAAAGAAGGTAACGTTCCTCTAACAAAAATACATTTTGTTTTTTTTTTTTTTTTTTGAGAATAATAATGTTATACTTATTTAAAAGAAAAAAATTGAAAAACAAATTTACTATTATAAATTGGTAAAATTAAATATTCAATTTTTTTTTCTTTCAAATTTAAATCTATTGCTAATGTTGCTGCAAATTTGAAAATATGACCCTGGCTTATCTTACTGGACACTCATTTAACATATTTAAATAATTAATTAATAGTTAAAAATAAAAAATCTGGATGTATAAAAATATGAAAAAAAAAAAAAAAAATTTAATTTTTTTTTTTTTTTTTTAAATGTTAAATAACAATTTATTAATTTATTTGTTATTTAACTATTGTTTATAGTAATTTTTTTTATGTTCCATGTATCTGTAACTGCAATGCATTCCAGAAATACTCGAAACGTCAAATCTATTTTTATTTAATTTTTTAGTGACGATTAAGAAAATGAAAATACATTATTTTATTTTTTTTTTTAATTGTAATTATACTTATATATATATATATATATTTTTTTTTTTGTCATTTTATCTTTTTTGTTTTTTAAAATAAAATAAATCATGCCTTCCAGATACAGATATATTGTACTTAAAATTTCAAATAAGATTTGAATTATTTTTGTGCAATTTGTGCTAATTAAATTGTATTTTTTCATACCACACAATATTTATTGATCAAACAAAAAAAAAAACAAATATATATATTTTTATTATTTAATATTATTCCAGTGTCAAAAATTAAAATTATTATTATTTTTTATTTGTAATTTAACATTTAATTTTTAATTCAGCCTCCACATTTTAATTTATTTATTCAATTTTTTAATAATTTTGAGCTCAGAAATATTAAATTTTTTTATTATTAAACTAGCAAAGACTCGAGTCAAATTTATTATATATATAAAAAAAACAATAATAATACAGTCATTTTTTAATATAATATAATGAACAAAAACACAACAAATTTAATGAACAATAATTATTATAATAATTGGATACTATTTTAAATAATTTTATATATTTTTAATACAATAGAATAATTTATATGTATTTGAACAAAAGCCAACAAAAATTAAAATAAACCTGAGCCAAAATTCAGTTTGAAAAACATACATTTATATTATACATATAAATCAGTGGAGGCCTTTGAAAATTCCAAATGAAAATAATATCCTCGAGCCAAAATAAAATTTTATAAAAAAAAAAAAAGCACGACTGAGTCTACAAAAATTATCTTAAATATATAAATATACAAATAGTAATTAATATCATTGTTTTTTTTTTTTTTTTAAATGAAATATTAACTAATAAATTTACAAAATGCATAATAAATAAAAAAATAACAAACAATATCATTCAACTAATAAAATTGAGGCCAATTTAGATAAGAAAAAAAAAAAAAAAACATTTAAAAAACAACCAGTTAATAATATATAAAGTGTAGAACAAATATTCAATATAATTAACAAAAAAATGAAAATAATAATATTAATAATAATAATAATAATGATAAAATAATAGTAATGAAAAAAAAAAAAAAAAATTTTGTTAAAAGTGCCTTGTCTATTTTCTTCGGGGACAGCTCATTTTTAAATTGTTGGAGGAATGTGAATATAATAATAACTATGTATAATAAAATTATAAATATGTTAATGAAATAACAAATAATTGATTTACATTATAATAATAATAATCGATTATAAATAATTAATAAATAAAATGGTAAATAAATTATTTATCTGTGTAATAAAAGATAAATTAAATTAAAAAAAAAAAATAGAATATTGCCAACATAGTATGCCACGAATATATATTAGCAAAAAAAAATACAATAAATAAATCAATGCATATATAAAAAAAAAAAAATATAAAAAAAAAGAAAAAGAACAAAAAGACAAAAAAAAAAAAAAAAAGAGAAAATTATTCACTTATATTTTTTAGATTTACAGGAATTTTTATAAGCCTACTTTTACGATCGACCTACATGTTTATCATCGCATTTTAAATTTAATAAAAAAAAATTATATATTTAAATTGTAATAATTTTAATGATAATGACAATTTTAAATAATAAAAAATAAAAATAAAAAAAACAATTATTTTTTTCATCATCGTAATAAAAATAAACAAATAATATCAATAATTTTATTTTATTTTTTTTATTTTTTATGTATAATAAAATTTTATAAACAATAAATTTTTGAATGGTAATATTATAAATTATGCATGTATGTTATGATTATTATAAATAATTCTTGCATTAATATTATAAGTAAAAATAAAAAATCAATTATCACACAAATTTATGATGAGTATGTTATTATACCAATTATAAAATATGAATGATTTTTTTTATACAATATTGTTTTATTGATGTAAAATCATCTTGATATATTTAAATCATTTGAAATAATTATTTATATAATTTATAATTATTATTTAACAGATAAAACTGAGGTCCAATACTTACTCTATTTATTTTTGAACTTCTTCTTTCGTATTTATCATTGTTGACAAATTATATGATCAAAATAATAATATATGTGTTGGTAAAATTAATTAACAGTCAATAATCAAATTGTTAAGTTGTTAAAAAATAATGGAATAAAATGTTCAAATAATTATAAATAAAATTTACACAAAATTGTAGTTAAAAAAAATCAACCCTCTTGTTGTTATTATATTATAAAATATAAATACATTTTATGTGTGTCTGTTCAGTTGACTGAAAGACACGTGTTTTCGAAATATTCTACCAGGAGAACATGACGTTTAAAGAGTTTCGTCGTTTCAATTTGTGTTCAATATGAATTGATTTTTATTATTGGCACTTTCAAATTATTAAAAATATTAAATCAGAAAAAAATATATAAATATAATTTAATTCAAGTGAAAAATATACAAACTATATATACTTATTTCCTAATATAATAAATAATATTCAATAATATATATGATAAGTTATGAAGATGATTTATTTTACAGGCAAATTAGGATAAAAAAAATATCATTGTAGTTTTATGTTTGCCTGATGATATATTTATTAAAATCGTGTCTCTGAGCAAACAGAATAAAGGAACCTCTAAATTTGCTATTTTTGATTTTAGGTTTGAAAAAATTGGAAAAGTGTCGCGATTAGAAGGGGATTAGATGGTTAGCGTTAAAAGGGTTCGGAAAAATTTTTAAAGGGTTGAAAAAAAATAAAAAGGCTGAAAAATAAGTGTTTTTCGAATATATCGCGACGGTTATTAGAGTCGCGGAAAAATAGTTTTAGTAAAAAGTATAGAGAAAAAAAAAATCTACATTTCGTTAATAGACAAATTTCAGATATCTAGAAGGGGTTGGGAGGAAATCGCGATTGAAATTTCGGGATATAACACGTATTTTCGATCGAGGGGAAATTTTATCGCGTTCTTCACTTTCATTGGTCCATTTTTAATTTGTTTAAATAATTGTTAATAATAAATATATAATTTTATAAACAAAAATGCACGAGTTATTAAAAAATATAGAATAAATAAATTACAGAGGGGGGAGGGTGGTAAGTGGATCGCGAAAATGACCTATAGTTAATTAATGTAAATTAAAAAAAAAAAGTTCTTTCGCCTATCATAAATTTTTTTTTTTATTAATTATTAAAAAAGTTATAAACAAATATAAACAATAATTAAAAAAAGAAAAATTAAAAAATAAAAATGCAACAACAAAAAAAAAAAATGAAAGACTTTTCAGTTGACTGAAATACACGTGTTTACCAAATATTCTACCAGGAGAACATGACATTTTAAGAGCTTCATCGTTTCAATTTGTGTTCAATATGAAACGATTTTTATATTGACAATTTCAAATAATTGTTAAAAATAATGATAAAAATATATAATTTCATTCAAACTGTATACTTATATTGCCTAATATAATAAATAATATTAAATAATATATGTGATAAATTATAAAGATGATTTATTATTATTTTAATGACAAATTAGGATAAAAAAAGTCATTGTAGTTTTATGTTTGCCTGATGATATATTTATTAAAATCGTGTCTCTGAGCAAACTGAACACACAAAAATTTTTGACATGAGATGACAGGACTCGAGATGACCAATCAGCTGTCATGTTAAGTTTATAGTAGATGAGTGATTAGATATATCCATGGAGTTTAACATGGCCATTTATAGACCTCCATGGATATATCATATTTTAGATATAACTATTTCTCCAGCGCAAGAAGAAGACTAGAGAGGTCTCTAGCGATTTTGTACATGTAGATCACCTCCATGGTTTTGTAGTAGTAGTAGTACTTACTAAACACAAATTGGAAGGACGAAGCTCTTTAAGTGTTATGTTTCCCTAGTAGAATATTTGACAAAAACACGTGTCTGTCATTAAACTGAACACTTTCATATATATATTTTTGACATGTAATTAACTATACATAACATACAGCTGTTTGTAGTGTTAAATCGAAGAATGATAGATTTTTTTTAAAAACTATACTTCAAAGATATCTACAGTGAGTTGTTATTTTTCTAACATTAATTTTTTGATAAAGTAAAATATATTACTAATTTAACATTGAGCCCCAGATTCTTAATTGTTCCTCATCATGAAGTGTTACATATATACACACATCAGTCATCACTCATTTAGCTAATATGACAGCTATCATCATCTCGAGTCCTGTCATCTCACGTCAAAAAAAAAAAATATTTGTGTGTGTTCAGTTTGCTCAGAGACAAGATTTTAATAAATATATCATCAGGCAAACATAAAACTACAATGGTTTTTTTTTATCCCGAACTGTATTTAAAATGAATCATCTTTCATTTATAATTTATCATTGATCACATATTAATGGATTACATCTATTATTGAGCAATATGTTTGTATATTTTTCATTTAAATTAAATTATATATTAATAATATACATTTTTTCCTGATTTTATATTATTAACAATTTGAAATTGCCAATAAAAATTGATTCATATTGAACACAAATTGAAACGATGAAGCTCTTGAAATGTCATGTTTTCCTGGGTAGAATATTTGGAAAACACGTGTTTTTCAGTCAACTGAACAGAAATAAAATGTATTTTGTAATGTAACTGCATTCGCATCTAATTAGCCTGGGGTTGATTGAACTGAATAAAACTGTTATATGGATTTTATTGGAGTTTTTTTGGAGAATATTGGAGTGAAGTTAATTCTCTTTGGGAGTTAATAGTTTAATTAATATTAATTAATTAAGATTTAGGGGTGCAGACAGCCTGGATTTTTTTAATTTTCAACTTTTTTAAATTATTTTTTTTTCAAATTATAGATAATTCTTTGGAGAATTATAATATGCAAAAATATTTCATTGGGAGTCCTCCAATTAATTATTAAAAAATATTAAAACTTTTCAATTGTTGCTATGCGCTGTATAATTACTTTGGTCGATTGCGCATCCCTACTCTAAACCCCAAACATGAATGTGGTGCATAGAATACACTGGTGTAAACATGCCTTTGCGTACATACGATTGTATACAAATGTATACACTGCTTAATACTGCTGTACATTGACCAAGTGACAGAATTACTCCAAATTAATCCAAAATAATTATTTAATATTCATTTAAAAAAAAAATTTTTATTGTTTAAAAAAAAAAAAAAATCTTATAGCTATAATTTTTAAATTTAATTAAAAATGTCTAAGAAAAAGGAAATGATGTTCAACACTATTTTCATGTTTGGGGTTTAGAGTAGGGATGCGCAATCGACCAAAGTAATTATACAGCGCATAGCAACAATTGAAAAGTTTTAATATTTTTTAATAATTAATTGGAGGACTCCCAATGAAATATTTTTGCATATTATAATTCTCCAAAGAATTATCTATAATTTGAAAAAAAAATAATTTAAAAAAGTTGAAAATTAAAAAAATCCAGGCTGTCTGCACCCCTAAATCTTAATTAATTAATATTAATTAAACTATTAACTCCCAAAGAGAATTAACTTCACTCCAATATTCTCCAAAAAAACTCCAATAAAATCCATATAACAGTTTTATTCAGTTCAATCAACCCCAGGCTAATTAGATGCGAATTGTAACTGCTGTTTTTTAAAGTGATTGATGGACATGATAAACAAGTATGTACCTCATATAACTTTTGTTTTATAATATATATAACTACTTATTTGCAGAGAGTTGATTTTTCAAACTATTATTTTATTCATATAGTTACTATGATTTTTGATTATATTATTTTATCAATTTAAAATATTCTGCTAAGGGTTAATATTTTCCAAACTATACTTTATTTAAAACAATAATAATCATGTTGAAATATTTTTAGTTTTTTTTTTTTTAATTATTATGACTTTATTTTAATATATTATATCAATTTAAAATATTTTCATGTTTTAGGTGGTTTGAAGCTCTAGACTTCTAAAACATCCTGATCATAAAAGTGTTTGGTGACCAGCTTTAAGCTCATCAATCAGCACATAATTTAATTTTTTCTATTTTCTCTTCACAGTTTTCAAGTATAAATAAATAATCTTACTATTATCAGTTTATTATCTTCTTTTTTTTTTTTCTTGTTCTGTAATATACCAAGTATATAAAAAGACATGACGTGTTTTTTTTTACTAGTGCATAAATCAACAATATTAAGAGCAATTGGTACTGGCAATTGGTTTGTCAGTTGGTGCAATTAATAATGTTGATTGGGGGAAAAATACTGTATTTTATTAGATATATAGCTAAGAAATTTTATGGATGCAAATAATGATGGAATTGGTGATTAAAAAGGTAAACAAATTGTATTTATTGTGATAAAATTTAATAATTTTTAATATAATACTATCATATATCAATATTTTATTTTAATTTAATTTGGAATTACATCTCAATTGACATACATCAAAGAAATTGGTGAATATATATTTTATATGTATTAATAATTTATTAAACAGATTATGATGACTGAGGCATTTGCTCTTTTAGTTAATACAACATGATATTATACTTTTTGATCACAAATACCATTAATTAAGTCCTGATGATTTTAAATGTGTTGTTGATTCATGAATAACAAGCAAATGAAAAACATAAAATATTTGAAAAAATATTTCAATACAAATGTGCAATCAATAGGTTTTATACAGATGTTCAATCATGACAATCCAAGATCACCAACAAGATATCCAGATAGAGGTGATCAAATGAATATCTTAACAATGATATTACCAGGTGTTGCTGTTAATTATTATGGTAAAGAAATTGGTATGCTTGATAAATCTGATATAAACTTTGATGATACAAAAGATCCAGCAAGTTGTCAAGCTGACAAAGATAAATATCAAACTTAAAACATGTGATCCAAGTCGTACACTAATGCAATGAGATGGATCAGTAAATTTTGGTAAAATTATATTAACTATATAATTATAATTTTAAACAATAAATTAACATAAAAATTGTTGATGAATGAAGAAGCAATTGTCAATGTAGCTAATAAAATTTCTAATAATTTATTAACAATTGCAAATGTCAATATTACTTTACTTGGATCATCTCTAGTTGAAGGGTATTTATTATATTTTAAATAATAAATTTTATAATTTAATCTTTTATTTTTTTTTATTAAAATAGGACTCAAGTAGAGCTTGAAAAAGTTAAAGTACCTGTTAAACATTCAGTTGTATTAATTGCAAATACACAAATACCATAAAATAAAGATAGTGGTGCTGAGAATATTTTTATATCAGCAAAAATTATATTTTTGTTATCTATAACATTGTTGATAATTAATAATATTAATAAATTGCTTTTGTTTAATATTTAACTATGAAATAAAAACTTATGCATAGCTTGGTATTTTTTAATTATTATTTATTATTTTTTTGTATTACAAAAAGCCTTTAGTTGTTTGATAAATCCATCGTTTGGTCTTACACAAGGTCTAGCCTTTTTAACTTTATCAAAAGCTTCATTAAAAGTCATATTTACATATTTAATTAAATAAGCAATAACAATTGTCGGTGATCTTGATACACCAGCATTACAATGTATCAAAATATTATCATTTTTACAATTATTAATAATGTTAAAACATTTATCAAAATAATCTGTTAAATTAAATTCTGGCAAGTCAAGTATTTCAATAAAATAATATGATATATCAGAAAATTTTATATCTGGCTCAAAACCAAGACTCAAAATATTTTTTATATTATATTTTTTTAATAAATCACAACAATAAATTGGATCCTGTGAACTCAAGTAGACACCATCTATTATTTTAACAATTTCTAAATCAGGTTTATTATCAACAACAAATGTTAAACATTTATCATCAATTTTTTTAATAATACCATGATTAATTTCATATTTTTCACCTAAATTATTTGTCAATATTGTTTTTGTTGGTTTAAGATTATTTTTTTTTGCAAGAAGAAGATTTTCCATATTTATTAATAAAAAAAAAAAAAAAATGTATCTATTGTATTGTTTAAATAAAAAAATTAATTATTAGCTAATGCTAATTCTTCATTATCTTTTAAAATTTTTTGTCTAATTATTTCTAATTGTTCACCTTTAATAATATGACTATTTAATTCATCAATATCATATTCAACTTGTTTAAGATATAAACCTTGTGGTGGTGCCATCATAGCATGTGTATTCCAATTTGCATGATTTGGTATTTGTAACATTAATTTAACATCTCTTTCAGTTAATGAACCATATGCAACACCAACTAATGCACCAACAATACGTCTAACTTGATTATAAACAAATGATCTTGAATTAACTGTTACTTGCCAATAATTAAATTTATCAGCAAATGGATCATCAGGCATTAATGGTAATGCTGGTTCAATTGATAATTTTTTTATTTCTTTAACATAATTTATAACACGATTTGTACGATTTCTACCAGCAAATGTTTCAAAATTTTTTTTACCACCAAGAAATAATTTTGTTGCTGATTTTGCTGCATCAATATTTATATTTTCACCTCTGTAAATTTTCAAAATACAATTTATTAATAAAATATGTATTTTTTATATTTTAGTTTTAATTTTTACCTGACATGCCATGAACGTCCATTCTCAGCAATTGGTACTCGATGTTCATTAGCTTGTTTAGCAACAATTATTCTATAAATGTATGTTCTTGATAAAGCATTTTTACGACAATTAAAATTATCACTTATTGGATATAAATTCATTAAACGTATTTCATGACCACAACGTGCAAAGTATCCATTTATTTTTGCTACTGTTATTTCTGGATCATAAAAAACATCATATGGATTTTCAAGATTTACTTGTGCTGCACTACAGCATGCATGTACACCAGCATCTGTTCTGATAAAAAATTTAAATAATAAGATTTATTTTTTTGTATTACAATATTCTTAAATTATACCTATTATTTTATTTTTTATTTTCTTACCTGCTTGATAATTGAATTTCTGGTTTAATTTTACTACGTGGTCTTAATGTATGAAAAGCTGTTTCAAGAGCTCCTTGAACTGAGTCAATATCTATCATACGTTCACAGCCAATTTGTTTTGCAGCACCTCTGTCAAAATACAAATAAACAAATAAAAATTTATTACTGTTTATGGTTCAAAATTTTTTTTATATTAATAAATTATTTATTATAAATATATATTATTTTTATAAATATCTTATATTGTTTAATAATTTTTAAACATTTTTTAATAATAAACAAATAATCAATAAACAACAATCACTTCAAATTTAAACTTAAACAAATCTAACATAACCTCACTTTTTAATATTATTATTTATTACCAACAAAATTTTACCTGTATCTTGTACCAATGTATGACATAAACATTAAATAACGAACCATTATTAATTAATTATTTATTTTTTTTTTCTAAATTTATAAGTGTGTAGTTTTTTTTTAATAGGTAGAATTCAGTATTTTGTTTTTTTTGTTATTATTTATTGTATTTTTATGTAGTTGGGTACACACGTGTTTTACAGTGTTCCGGTATATTATCTAAGGACGTCGTTTTAGTTTTTGTGGTTTTTACACTGCACTTTACTGTACTTTGCAAATTGCTACCACTTTAAAGTTAATTGTTTAAAAAAAAAATTAAAACAATGAGTAGAATATTGCAAGAAAAAAAATGCACTGTGTCTTGTTAAAACAAGAAAATATGTCAAAAATAATACGAGAATTGTTTAAGAACTTTGTATCACATATGGGAAATTGTTATATTAAATATCAAAGTACCAAAACTTCAATTACATTAAGATCAGTCGATGAGATAAACATCGATTATAAATGTGGAAAATAAAAAAATATCCCAAGAAATGAATCCAATAGGATATTTTTTTTTATGTTACTTTAATTGATAAATTTTTTTTTTTTTTATTTGTTTATAATTTATAATTATATTTTTATTATATTGCGGTTTGAAACATATCTAACAAAAAACAAAAAAACAAGTTTTTGTACAAAAAAAAGCGTCAAGTATTCGAATTTGTAATGTAACTTGTTTTGCCATTAATTAATTTTTCCATATAAAAAAAAATATAATACAATAAAATCCAACGTGGCATTATTTTTTTTTCTATAATTGAATACATTAAAATGTGCATTTGTTAAAATTTTTCTTAGCTACCTCTATAATCTTCTCTCTATAGCTTTGAATTATAGACTGAAAAAAACTTTCCCTTATTCGGAAAAAAAAATTTTGTCTCGCGGTGAATAAGATGACCTCAGTAGCTATTCTCATTAAATTACACCCCCAAGCAGGGATGTATTTATAATGACATTTTGAGTTTTTCCCAAGGGTCCATAGATCAAACGTTCAAGACGAATAAAACATTTTCTTTTTTTTTTTTGGGTATAGTTTTAAATTGTCCAAATAACATATATTTAAGCGTATAAAATTAAATTTGAAAAATATTATTTCCATAAACCCTGGAATTTTTGTTTGGTAAAACTCTTGAAATGTCATGTTTTCCTGGCTAGAATATTTGAATAACACGTGTTTTCTCAATAATAACTTGTCATTTCAATTTTTGTTTGGTAAAACTCTTGAAATGTCATGTTTTCCTGGCTAGAATATTTGAATAACACGTGTTTTCTCAATAAATAACTTGTCATTTCAATTTTTGTTTGGTAAAACTCTTGAAATGTCATGTTTTCCTGGCTAGAATATTTAAAAAACACGTGTTTTCTCAATAAATAACTTGTCATTTCAATTTTTGTTTGGTAAAACTCTTGAAATGTCATGTTTTCCTGGCTAGAATATTTAAAAAACACGTGTTTTCTCAATAATAACTTCGTCATTTCAATTTTTGTTTGGTAAAACTCTTGAAATGTCATGTTTTCCTGGCTAGAATATTTAAAAAACACGTGTTTTCTCAATAATAACTTGTCATTTCAATTTTTGTTTGGTAAAACTCTTGAAATGTCATGTTTTCCTGGCTAGAATATTTAAAAAACACGTGTTTTCTCAATAAATAACTTGTCATTTCAATTTTTGTTTGGTAAAACTCTTGAAATGTCATGTTTTCCTGGCTAGAATATTTAAAAAACACGTGTTTTCTCAATAAATAACTTGTCATTTCAATTTTTGTTTGGTAAAACTCTTGAAATGTCATGTTTTCCTGGCTAGAATATTTAAAAAAACACGTGTTTTCTCAATAATAACTTGTCATTTCAGTTTTTTTTCTTTTTTTTTTTTTCTTACCTTAGCATTTGTATTTACCTTTGCAATTATATACCTTTATAATAATTTAAACACTTGTTAATAATTTAAATACTTGTTATTTAGTTATATTTTTTATTAAGTATATATGTATATATAAAGATATACTACTTGCATCTTATGCAAAAAAAACTTAGAAAAACAAAAAACCTAAAAACAAATGTTGCAGAAATAAACTAAGTCCTCCTTTACTGTAAAGATGGCAAAACTAGGCAGGCGAACTAAGAATCGTAGAAAGGCCGAAACTGACAATAAGTCACGTCGCTCACCACGGAAGGGGGGAGGGGGGTTGGAACTGAGTTTACCTACGTCCCAATTTTTGTTTGGTAAAACTCTTGAAATGTCATGTTTTCCTGGCTAGAATATTTAAAAAAACACGTGTTTTCTCAACAATAATAACTTGTCATTTCAATTTTTTTTCTTTTTTTAAAATATGAAAACACAATACATAACCAAACGTATATATATCAATTTTTTTTCTATAACGAAGCAAACGAATAATTAAATAAAATTCTATAAATTAATTTTCTTAAATAAATAATTACTACAAAAAAAAATGCTGATAAATGCATGCAAAATTAAATGAATGAATATTTTAAGTAAACAAATGTCTACGGAATAAGATGCATTTGCTGAAAATACAAGTACTCGTGAAGAAACACTTTCAAAAAATATTTATGAACAATTATATTTGTCTTTATAGTTAAAAGATATTTGAAAATGAATTTTAAATTATTAATTGATAATATTTAGAAAACAATTGTCGAAGAAAAGAAAAACAAATAAAAGACAAGTACTTGTAAAATAGTTTTTGTAATAATAATAATTTTTTCAAATGAACAATTCATCTATTTTATAAATTAGTATATTTCCATTCAATAATTTATTTATAATTCAATTTTTTTGTACGTTGAAAAGTATTTTATTCATTCATTTATAATTTTGTTTTGTCATGTTGGGAGGGGGGAGGGGGGGTTGAACTGAGTTTACCTACGTCCCAATTTTTGTTTGGTAAAACTCTTGAAATGTCATGTTTTCCTGGCTAGAATATTTAAAAAACACGTGTTTTCTCAATAATAACTTCGTCATTTCAATTTTTGTTTGGTAAAACTCTTGAAATGTCATGTTTTCCTGGCTAGAATATTTAAAAAACACGTGTTTTCTCAATAATAACTTGTCATTTCAATTTTTGTTTGGTAAAACTCTTGAAATGTCATGTTTTCCTGGCTAGAATATTTAAAAAAACACGTGTTTTCTCAATAATAACTTCGTCATTTCAGTTTTTTTTTTTTTTTTTTTCTTACCTTAGCATTTTTATTTACCTTTGCAATTATATACCTTTATAATAATTTAAACACTTGTTAATAGATTAAATACTTGTTATTTAGTTATATTTTTTATTAAGTATAAATGTATATATGAAGATATACTACTTGCATCTTATGCAAAAAAAACTTCTCCTGCAAAAGTCCTCCTTTTATTTACTGTAAAAATGGCAAAACTAGGCAAACGAACTAAGAATCGTAGAAAGGCCGAAACTGACAATAAGTCACGTCGCTCACCACGGGAGGGGGGAGGGGGGTTTGAACTGAGTTTACCTACGTCCCAATTTTTGTTTGGTAAAACTCTTGAAATGTCATGTTTTCCTGGCTAGAATATTTAAAAAAACACGTGTTTTCTCAATAATAACTTGTCATTTCAATTTTTGTTTGGTAAAACTCTTGAAATGTCATGTTTTCCTGGCTAGAATATTTAAAAAACACGTGTTTTCTCAATAATAACTTGTCATTTCAATTTTTGTTTGGTAAAACTCTTGAAATGTCATGTTTTCCTGGCTAGAATATTTAAAAAACACGTGTTTTCTCAATAATAACTTCGTCATTTCAATTTTTGTTTGGTAAAACTCTTGAAATGTCATGTTTTCCTGGCTAGAATATTTAAAAAACACGTGTTTTCTCAATAATAACTTCGTCATTTCAATTTTTGTTTGGTAAAACTCTTGAAATGTCATGTTTTCCTGGCTAGAATATTTAAAGAACACGTGTTTTATCAATAATAACTTCATGACACTGAAACTGGCGACTCAGCTAGCGACTCAAATCTCCTGATCCAGGGATGATTCGAGTTCCAGGGCTCCGAATTGAAAAATAATTTCTTTATATATAAAGTCCCAAAACCCCGTTTTAATTTTTTTAGATTTTTCGCAGCCCCACCTGCCCCTCCCCCTCGATTTTAGTAATTCGTCTCAAGAGGTTATTTTCGAATTTTTTAAAATTTAAATATATTTTTTAGACAAAAAAAAAATAAAAAATAAAATTTGTCTTCCAAAAAAACGATATGACAATTATTTTTTGAAATAAATAGATTTTTTAAGTTTTCAAAATGAATAGTCTAAACTTTTCTAATAATTATTTTCGTGTCAAAAATTTAAAAAATTGATTTTCTTTGAAAAATAATCGATATATCGTTTTTTTGAAAGACAAATTTTATTTTTATTTTTTTTTTTTTAGTCTAAAAAATATATTTAAATTTTAAAAAATTCGAAAATTTAAAATTTTGCAAAATCTTAAATAAAAAAAAAATACTTCGCGTATAATGCCCACTCCAATTTTATGAAAAATGTTCATCAACTTCATCATAGAATCGGCATAAAATTTTTCATCAAAATAAAAATGGGCAAAATGGCACTTACCTCTTGAGAATAATTACTAATATTGAAGGGGAGGGGCAAGTGGTGCTGCGAAAAATCTAAAAAAATTAAAACGGGCTTTTGGGACCTTATATATAAAGAAATTATTAACTATGAAATTTTCTCAAGATAGAAGGTTCTCAACTTTCAACGAATTGAAAAAGCCCTCCCCAGATATTCTTTCATAATTCATATTTTTAACAATTTGAAATAGCCAATACAAATTGATTCATATTGAAACGATGAAACTCTTGAAATTTCATGTTCTCCTGGTAGAATATTTGGAAAACACGTGTCTTTCAGTCAACTGAATAGACACATAAAATGTATTTTGTAATGTAACTGCTGTTGTTTACAAAGATTGATGAATATGATAAACAAGTACTTTTTTATGAATAACCTTTTTTTTGAGATCGATATTTTTCGAAAAAATCACGATGCTGCATTTGAAAAAAATCAGAAAAATATCTAGATAATTTCAGGATCTATTAATATAATACTTTCAAATTGAATTTTATATACATTTGAATGTTAATCAGGTAATTCAAAATAACACAGAAAAAAAAATAGTGATTTAAATGGGAATCGAACCCGCGTACCTTAATAATTAATTTGAGTTTTATAGTGTTTGTAGAAATAGAAATAGTTTTTTTTTTTTTTTTATTTCTGTTCAGTTGACTGAAAGACACGTGTTTTTTAAATATTCTAGCCAGGAAAACAAGACATTTCAAGAGTTTTACCAAACAAAAATTGGGACGTAGGTAAACTCAGTTCCAACCCCCCTCCCCCCTCCCGTGGTGAGCGACGGAACTTATTGTCAGTTTCGGCCTTTCTACGATTCTTAGTTCGCCTGCCTAGTTTTGCCATCTTTACAGTAAAGGAGGACTTAGTATATTTCTGCAACATTTTTATTTAATTTTTCATTTTTTTTTAGGTTTTTTGTTTTTCTAAGTTTTTTTTGCATAAGATGCAAGTAGTATATCTTCATATATACATTTATACTTAATAAAAAATATAAGTAAATAACAAGTATTTAATCTATTAACAAGTGTTTAAATTATTATAAAGGTATATAATTGCAAAGGTAAATACAAATGCTAAGATAAGAAAAAAAAAAAAAGAAAAAAAACTGAAATGACAAGTTATTATTGAGAAAACACGTGTTTTTTTAAATATTCTAGCCAGGAAAACATGACATTTCAAGAGTTTTACCAAACAAAAATTGAGATGACAAGTTATTGTTGAGAAAACACGTGTTTTTTTAAATATTCTAGCCAGGAAAACATGACATTTCAAGAGTTTTACCAAACAAAAATTGGGACGTAGGTAAACTCAGTTCAACCCCCCCCCCCCTCCCGTGGTGAGCGACGTGACTTATTGTCAGTTTCGGCCTTTCTACGATTCTTAGTTCGCCTGCCTAGTTTTGCCATCTTTACAGTAAAGGAGGACTTAGTTTATTTCTGCAACATTTTTATTTAATTTTTCATTTTTTTTTAGGTTTTTTGTTTTTCTAAGTTTTTTTTGCATAAGATGCAAGTAGTATATCTTCATATATACATTTATACTTAATAAAAAATACAACTAAATAACAAGTATTTAAACTATTAACAAGTGTTTAAATTATTATAAAGGTATATAATTGCAAAGGTAAATATAAATGCTAAGGTAAGAAAAAAAAAAAAAAAAAAAACTGAAATGACGAAGTTATTATTGAGAAAACACGTGTTTTTTTAAATATTCTAGCCAGGAAAACATGACATTTCAAGAGTTTTACCAAACAAAAATTCCAGGGTTTATGGAAATAATATTTTTCAAATTTAATTTTATACGCTTAAATATACGTTATTTGGACAATTTAAAGCTATACCCAAAAAAAAAAAGAAAATGTTTTATTCGTCTTGAATGTTTGATCTATGGACCCTTGGGAAAAACTCAAAATGTCATTATAAATACATCTCTGCTTGGGGGTGTAATTTAATGAGAATAGCTACTGAGGTCATCTTATTCACATCGAGACAGAATTTTTTTTTCCGAATAAGGGAAAGTTTTTTTCATTCTATAGTTCAAAGCAAATGCACATTTTAATGTATTAAATTCAATTATAGAAAAAAAAATAATGCCACGTACTTGAAAATTTTTTACCTGTTCAATGAATGAAATAAATTAATAACATAAATAATCACTTTTACTTTTATAATTTTTTATCTGGCAGCATTGCATTTTATAATAAAAAAAAATTTTCTTACTCTTCGTCATCTGTTATTATTTCATAAAAAACTGGTTGTGGCTTAACAATACTTCGTGAAAAAAAATAATTTATATATAGGGTTAATATTCTTTAGCTACCTCTGGTGAATCGAAAAAGCCCTCCATATATTATTGGGGACCATATATTATTAATAGAGGATAATTTAATTCAAATGAAAAGTATAAAAACATTTATAATAAAATTATTATCATAGTAATATACATAATATAGGTAGGTATATATAAATATAAGTAATGATAATATAATTATGAAAATGTAATATTAAAAAGAAATAAAATAAAATAAAAAAAAACAAATATTGTAAATTTTTTAATAATTTTTCTATCATTCTATTTTTTATTATGTTTAATTTATCAATATCATTTTTATTAATAATTATAGTACAAATTTCTAATAAAACTTAGTCCAATATTCTATTGTATGTACTCATGTTTTTTCCATGATCACAATATTCAAAATAATCATAATTAATATTGTAAAAGCCACCCCAATGTTCGGCAGTATTATTGACTCTTTTAGATACATAAATAACAAAGCCTGGATAACGATAAATTCTACAAAATGCTTGGATTTTTATTTTTTTTGTTGACAGATATTTACATTCCAAACCATCTGATATTATAAATGACATTATAGAACCCATTATTGTGTGGTGACACAGTTTCGTAATAATTTTTCCAATGTCAATTGCTATATATAATAAAAGAACAAAAAAAATTAATGATTATTTATTGATTATAAAAAAAAAAAAAAAATAATAACTTACGTTGGTTAAGTCTACATAGTGAAGGTTGTTCTGGATAATATTCAGAGTCAATTTCAATAAAATCAAGATATCCAGGTCTTTCAAGATCACCTCGCTTGCAATAAGGTTTATCTTTATTTTCAATAAATCGTGTCGAAGTTTCCACATCTGTATCTTCTGTTGTCTCAATTTCATCTTCAACTTTTTTTGAACAACACTTACAATTGCTATGTGATTCTATTTTTTTTGGAGCTACTGTCATTGTTGATACTTCATATTGGATGAAAATCCTAAAAATATTTTAACATTAAATTGTAAAATTTTTATTTTATATTATAATTTAAATAACTCTTTAACTAACCCTAATAAACAAATGAAAATAACTATTGATTTCATGATACAAGTATGGAATTTAAACAAAATAAAAAAAAAAAAAACGTGTTACTTCTTGGTGCAATGTGATGTCGACTGAAGCCCAGGACATAATTTTTTTCTCACTTTCCAAGTTATTTCTTTTTTATTTTACCGATCTTTAGGGATTGAAAAAAGAAAAATTTCAATTCTTAGAAACATTTGTACTGTGTTCAAAGAGGGCTCGTGTCGTTTAAGCAATTTCACGTTTTCAAAATCTGCTGGTTTTTATTATGGTGTCTCTTTTATTATTTTTTTTCGTTTCGTTTCGTTTTGTTTTGTATAGTTTCTTGTAACAAATATATATAATTCTATTCTTTAAATATATTATAATTTAAATTTAAAAAAAAAACAGCAAAAAACACTGACAAAATACTAGATGTATTTTAATCATGGTACAAATACTACAGGTATAGCAATAGTCCATGCATTTGGACTATTTTTCGTCACGTTCTGCGCAGCCTTATTTTTTTCAACCAATCAACTAGTCGAACTAGCTTTATTTTGCTTTTCTTTCTAACATCTACACTCTTCTATAAGAGCCTCTTTCTCTCTAGCATACTGTTTATATTGGTTTTTATGTCAATTTGTGTCAATTTTTTTATATTGTTATTATTATATTTTTATTGGAGCATGTTTAAAGTATAAAAAAAAAATATGACAAATAAATTGTAACATCACGTTAAATCTACCAATAGGTAATTATAATGAAGTCATATTTATCCTAGATGTTTTTTTTTTTTATTATTATTGTTTTTTTATGCCACTGGCAATAGAGGTTATGTTGTATTTATTATACTTGGATCTATTTAAACGATTATTTGCTATTTAAAATTTATGTTTTTTTGGATAAATTTTTTTAATTTCTTATTTATTATTTTCTCATGTTTTACTTTTTTCTAATTTTAAATTCATTTGAATATTATCATAAATTTATGTTTCTAGTGGCTGTTGATTGACATTATTATTATATTTATATTTTGCAATTCATCAATGACATATTTATTATAAAAACTGACCATATGAAGTGCGCAATCAAAAGTTGTAATAATAAACCAATAAAAAATAGAAACAGAAGTATTGGGTACTACAGCTTTCCAAGTGATAAAGCTACAAGAGATGTTTGGATGCGAGCATGTCAACGTAAAAATATTGACTGGAAAAAAGGTAAAATATATTTATGTCAAAACATAACAGATACAAATAGAATAATATAAATTATTTTTTAATTACAGAAAAAGTATGTGCCATTCATTTTCATGAAAATTCGTTTAAACCATTAACAAATAAAAATAAATACAATTCATTCACAATTGGAGCACCTAAGGGCAAAAGATACCTTCAAAATAATGCTATTCCAACAAAATTTCTACCTTCAGATTTGGCAGAAAATAATGTTCAGAATAAATTAAAAATTACTAATATAAACGATGATTTTTCTTGTCAAAGTAATTTTCAAAATGAAGAATTGTTAAATTTCAATTGTCAAGATCTCAAACCTAAGAAACAAAGTAACGAAGATACACATAATATTGCCATTCATTCAATAGTAAATACCGAAAATGTATTAAAAACAGTGACTAATTTACACAAAGATATAAAAGAATATGATAAAAATTTGATAAGTAATTGTTTACAAGACCAACAATTTAGAAAAAAATCAAGCTATGCAAATATAGCAGCAAATAATTGGAAGGAAAAATATGAACAATATAAAAGAAAATATGAAGAATTAGAACGTGAATCAGCTAAGACTGTCAAAACTTTAAAAAAAAAAGAAGAACAATATAGAAAAAAGTATGAGAAAGAAGTTGAAGCATCAAAAAAAAGACAATTCAATTATGAAAAAAATCTTGAAGCAAGAAATAAAAAAATAAAAAAATTAGAAGACACTATTAATCAGCATCAAAATTCTCTATCTAAAATATTTTCTCCAAATCAAATCAAAATACTTTTTCAAAATAAAAAAAAAACTCATTGAGATGCTGTAGATATTGCTGGAGCAATATCATTGAGAACTGTCAGTTCAAAATGTTATAGATATCTTAGAGAAAATCTAAATTATCCTCTTCCTTGTTTTTCAACATTAAGGACTTGGGCACAAAAATTAGAGTTGAACGAAGGTATCTTATTTAATGTGCTAGATATATTGGAAATAAAAGGAAAAAAAATGTCTAGCTTTGATAAAATTTGTGTACTGAGTGCTGATGAGCTTTATTTGTCTAACCAAATGGCAATTGATAAAAAAGAAGAACAAGTAATTGGTCCACATAACACTTGTCAGTTTATCATGGCAAGAGGGTTGTTTTGTAAATGGAAACAACCAGTTTATTACAAGTTTGATCAACCACTTACCAAAGAAATTATAAATGAAATAATAACAGCATTGTACAACAAAGGATCCAGAGTTGCTGCTTTAACATCTGATTTTGGTGCAACAAATCAAGCATTATTGACGAAATTAAATATTGGATATACTTGTGAGGATCATACTGAAACTGATTGTAACGTCAAACGAAAAAAGTATTTTGATCATCCATGCAACAAAGATTTTCGTGTTTATATTTTTCCTGATGTACCTCACATGATTAAACTTGCTAGAAATCATTTTCTTGATCAAGGCTTTTTATATGAAGGACATCATATAACCAAGAAATGCTTCGAGCTTTTGTTACAACTTGGTGCATCATCAGATTTAAAATGTGCTTTTGAATTAACTGATGAACATTTAAATTGTTATGGTACACGTCGACAAAAAGTAAAACTGGCAACGCAATTATTTTCAAGGACAAATGCAAAAGCTATTGAATGTTGTGGAAGAAAAGGTGTTAAAGGTTTTGAAGAATGGAAACAAGTTGTTGAAATTGTTGAACTTTTTAATAATTGGTTTGATTTGTTTAATAGTAAAAATAAATACAACTACCAAAGTCCTGGTAATCATGCATTTGGAGTTAATCTTGAAGAACAATGTATTAATGAATATTTTATGATAATAAAAATTTTTATTTTATATGATAATATAGTTTATAATTATAAAAAAAAAAAAATTATATAATTCAATCACGACCCATCATATTTAATCAACAGTCACGACACAAATAATTTTTTTCGTTTAAACTGCTGATGGTTTTACTCACCTCGTCCACGTATACCTTGACTATTTTTTTCTGGGGGAGGTAAAAAATACTAATAACCAGTTAAAAATAAGTGATAAGAATTAAAAAAAAAAATAATAATTTTTAATATTTAGATATTAACGATGGAATTTTTTCATAATAAATATTAGCCTTGATCTGATAATAATAAAAATAATAATCTTTAAAATGTTTATAAAATCACTACCATTTAAAATTTTTTATTTTATATTTTTATGATAAATTTAAAAATTTAATATAATTTATTTTATTGTTTTATCTAATTGCTATTGCTAAAAATATAAAGAATTAGTAATTTATATAAAAAAAAGCTAAATATTTAAATTTTATCATTTAAATATATAAAATAATTAGTATTTACATTTATATGCGATTTTATATTTTGGAATCTGGATCATCTTCATCATTCATCAATCATCTTGGAATCTGGATCAATTTGGATGCTGAGTTCATGAGAACTCAAAAGCACTCAAAAGTGCTGCACCCTGATGTTGGTTTTATATTCTTTGTTCGAGTCACACATCTCGTGTTATCTCGCGTTCCAAAGTTCATGAAAATATTATGCTTGTAGATGTCTGTGTATGTAATATTGTAATGTGTACATATGTGTACAGCGTCAACAAATAATTTTTATTACACGACAACAAATTGTTGATTGATTTAGTTTTGATATTAAAAAAAGTGAATAACTATTATTATAACATTGAAATTGTTTTTTTAAAAATCATAATGGCTCATTCAAGCCAACGTTCAGATTCAGAAAGAAGGTAGAGCATTTAATAATATACCTATAAAAAATATAACCTAAAAATATGTCAATACTTGTTTTTTTTTTTTTTTGTTTATATTATTTTATAATAGTTGATAAAAAAAAAAGTGTTTTGATTATATTAATAATTAATTAAGTAGTTAATTTTTATTGTCATTAATAAATTTATAAAATTTGTTTATTTAGTTATGATGGTGATGATGATTATGGTTTAAAACCAATAAAAATGGAACCAGAAACATTGCTAACTCAAGATGATGACATTTTATCAGGTCTGGACCATGGAAGTTCAGTATTAGATACTGAAACAAATTATCCAGATGTTGATTCAATGATTGGTGATGACAACAGTAATGAAGCAGTTTTATTACAACATATGGATATACGTGAACCTTTGACAAAGCTCAAAAGTTTACTACAAAATAGATCTAATTATGATATTAGTGATTTCAAATTTTGGCTACAAGATACACAAGAAGTTTGTATTTTTTTTTAAATAATTTTAATTTAATTATTTAGTTAATCATAATGTATTTTGTATAATTCTAAGTTTACAACATCTTTAATATCTTTAAATTGAATTAAATTACAGTTGGAAGGACATAAAAATTTAGTTGACCAATGTGTCCAAGGTGAAGGATTAGTTCAAGTTAATGTTGAAATAAAATATCAACAAAAAAAAATAAATATAATTGATGTTTTAAAACCAGCTGATGATTATTCTGAAGTACCTGAAAATAATGGTAATTAAATAATAATATTTTATAATTTATTATTTTTATTTTTATAATTTAATTATTAAATTAATATATTTAAAAGAACCAGTTACTCCACAAGGATCATCTAAATCAAAAGTTCTCAGATGGATGATTGATACTCAATACAAACAAGAACAGGTTAATAATTTATTATTTTTTAATTATATAAAATTATAAATAAAAATTTATTTATTATTAAAATTATAGGATCGTTTAAAAATTCCAAATGATCCAATGCTTTGGAATCAAACACATGTTAAACATTGGCTTCAATGGGCAGTAAGACAATTTAATTTAAAAAAAATACATTTATCAGATTGGAATATAACTGGTGCACAATTATGTGCATTACAATTATCAGATTTTCAATGTAAAGTACCTGATGATCCTGATGATGTATTTTGGACACATCTTGAATTATTAAAAAAATGTAAATTTATTGCTGTTGTACAACCAGATCCAGAATTAATTGAAAAAAATGATGATAATAATAAAAAAAAATTAAATATAAATCAAAATAATAAAATTAAATTAAATACAATACAAAATAATACAATTAAAAATAATTCAATTGATAATAATGAAACTAAAATAGCTACAATACAAAATAATCAAACAAAAGTAAATTCAATTCAAAGAAATATACAACAAAGACCACCATCAATTTATCATCAACCACCACCACCACCACTACCACCTTTAATAACAACCCAACAAGAACAAAATCATACAAATGGTGGTAATACAACACAATCTGAATCAAGTACATCATCACAATCAATACAATTAAATAAAACAACAAATAGTGGTCAAATACAACTTTGGCAATTTATATTAGAATTATTAACATCAAAAGAACACAGAGATATTATATTATGGGAAGGTACTGAAGGACAATTTAGATTAGAAAGTCCAGAAACAGTTGCACAATTATGGGGTAAAAGAAAAAATAAACCATCAATGAATTATGAAAAATTAAGTCGTGCTCTACGTTATTATTATGAAGGTGATATGATATCAAAAGTACCTGGTAGAAGATTTGCATATAAATTTGATTGTGATTTGAAGAATTTACTTGGTTATTCAGCTGCTGAATTAAGTAGACTTGTTAATGGACAAAAAAGAAATGCTGTATCAGATGATGAATTGAGTGAATTTTAAAAATTAAATAAATAACAATTTATCATTATTTTTTTTTTTTTTTTTTTTTTTTATATTTAATATTGTTAAATTGTCATACAATTTTTCTAATTTAATATTAATAAATATATATAATAATAATAATAATAATATACTTAATACTAAGCAATATTATCTAAAAGTTGAAAATAAAAAAAAACAAAAATTTATAAATAATCTAAAATTATTAACAAACTTATTTATTTATTTATTTTATTATAATTAACAAATATTATTCTTATAATTTAAATTAATTATACAAATTTATTGTTTATTTATTTTGTTAAATTCACCATTATTTTTAAATTATAAAAAAATAGGCTGAATTAATCGCCAATACCAGAGAATCTAGCCTGTGAGATATCGGACGCGACGTCACAAGTTAGGGTCTCAGGGAACCGGCGGAGCGGTAAAGGCTTTTTTTTATTTAAAAAAAAAAAAAAAAATTAAATTTTTTTTTTTTCATTTTTAAAAATGCCTCACCGCTGATGCCTTCTTTTTTTTCCACCACTCTTTCTTATTTTCTAATTCTAATTATTTAAAAAAACAATTTTTTTTTTTGTTTTTTTTTTTTATCCATGCAAAATGATTTTTTTTTATAAAAAAATTAAAAAATTTTTTATAATTTATTATATGTATAATTCTATAAAACTATATAGCTATTTTTTTTAAATTAAATTTTTTTTTTTTTCAAAAAAATCTTTTCATTCTTTCTCACCCAAGACTGTCTGCGCCCTTAAAAACTCCAGTCGAAACTCAAATGAAAGATGATCACAACAACTTGCCCTACGTATGTTTGATGTCAAAATTTTTTTTTTTTTTAAATTTTTTAAAATTAATTTTTCCATTGATTTTTATATCTTGTTTATCTTCTGCTTGTATCTTCTTAATTTGTTATTTTATTTTTAAAATTTTCAAGTGTCCAACGTTGAGGCGCCGACAACTGGGAAAGTTAGCAAGTTGTACAGTGGATTTTATATATGCAAAATAAACTGCAATTTCACTACTATACAACCTACTACCTCACCCAGGCATCGCCGCAAAATAATCACTTATTTATCATATTATAATTTTAATATAGAAACAATAAACATCAACATCATATTAACAAACAACAATTTACAAACACAAAAATATTATTATTATTTTTCTTATTTTTAATATCACAAATAAAATTATATTTAATTAATAATTATTATACATAAAATATTGATACAATTATAACAAAATACAACATAAAAAAATGTTTTAAATATATATATTTAAACTCACTTTTAGATATAATTATTATTTTATCATTCCTTCCATTGACAATGAAAACTGCAATATAAAAAAAAAATTGTGAAATAAAATAAAAAATTATTCCATTATTTTTTTTTATTATAAATATTATTTTATATAATTTTTCACTTTATTATTATGTATTATAATAATTATTGTCGGTTGACTGTGCTCTGCTTTGTCAAAATTTATCATGAACTTGAAGATCTTTTTGATGATTTAAAAATTAAATAATTAATTAATAAAATATAATTAATAATTTTTTATTGAAAAAAATTAAATAAATAAATAAAAGAAATTCAAGTCGATCATGTTGGAATGACGGCAAAGTCAAAAACGACGGCCTGACTACATGTACCGGTAGATAGGAGCTTGCGGTATGCATATTAAATAGCCCACAAGTTCGGATCTACGGGTTAGTGTCATCAAGTAAACAGCATCACATTATTAATATATTTTTTTTTCAAAAATTTATTATTATTTATAAATATTATTATTAATATAACCAGTGTTTAATTTTTAAATATATCAATTTCTTTTTTTTTTTTTTAATTATTTAACAAAGTTGTCTCATTCAAATTGACAACTAGATTATAAAAACCTTTTTTTTATCCTCGTATTTTATGTTGTCATATTATTTATTCATATATTTATTTATTTATTATTTCATTTGAATATATTTAATTGCAGTGTATAATTATTTCCTTAGCTACCTCAGTTACTCTCACTTTTTCCTTAGCTACATCCTTTTCCTTAGCTACCTCAGCTACTTGCTTATATATACTTTTAATTTTTTCTTCAAAAATTATCATCATCATCATCATATTTTACTTTTTTTAAAATTTTTTATTGGTCTTGATATTAAAAAAAGGGGATAATATGTAGAGAATAGCTCAAACCAGGTGGTGTGAATTCAGGTTCAACTGTAGACCCCCTGTAGACAGTATAGGTCACCTGAAAGCAATAAAAATAAAAGAATTAAATTCACGATGACATTTCATGCTGCTTTTTAAAAATTATTATTATGTATGTATAAAAAAAAAATATATATATATCGTGCAAAATTTGCTTTCTCATTTCACTTTTTATGTCTTTTTTTTTTTTTATTTCCTCGTTTTAAAAATAATACCGGTATTTTTTTTTTTTTTTTTGCAATTTATGTCATGTATCATCTTTATAATTTAATCCATAAAATAAAAAAATAAAAAATTGATATGGGAAATATTATCACCCTTCAATTTTTAATACTCAATAAAAAAAGAAATATTTTATTAAATTTATTAAAATAAATATCAATATTAAATTACTGTTAAAATTTAATTTTCTTTTTTAATAATTGTATTATTTATAAAAAAAAAAAACAACAACAACAATAAATAATAAATATAATAACCCTTTGAACTGGAGCCAATGTTGAATATCGTGTCCTGGGTAAATAATTTTTTACAGCAAATGAAATGAGAAGTCAGCAAGTTGCATATACAAAGACAAAAAATAAAAATAAGAGAGTAAAGAAAAAAAGAGAAAAAAATATTAAAAAAAAGAAAATTATAATAAAAAAAAAATTTACTGATCTTGAGGGAAAGAAAGGCAATAGAAAATAAAAAATACTGAAACAAGTAGTACGAGTCAATGTATGTGAGACAAGTAGTATATATATGTGGCAAAATCCAAGAGCAGTTTGCAATGAAAAATAATAAAAAAAAATAAAAAAAAAAATATATATATATTCTTCTGAGTTTCCTTTTCTCTTTTGCCTCTCATCCCAATATGAACCTTTGGTTTTATATAAAGTTTAATGGCCTCAATCGTATATGTACTTCAACAATATACATCGCCATCAGACCCAGTCAGTATTGTATTTTGATAAGGGCCCATTTTCAATTGACCCATTAAACACATCATCATCATCATCATCAACCAACAATAAATATAATTTTATTTATTTTTTTTTGTTTTATTTAATTATGCTTTTTGTATGCATTGTTGTTGCATTATGTGTGTATATGTATATAATTTAAATTAATGTATTTATATTTGACCCCTGTGAGAGAATATTTCTCTTGAAAAGATATAAAAAAAAAATATATATATAAAGGGGAATAAAAAAAAATATATTCTTTTGACCAAAGGCCCCAAAATTATATGCATACTCATCTTATTGTTTATTTTTTATTTTTAAGATTAAAATTGTTCCCTTTTTCATCATCAGAATGTTGACCAACGGTTGACCAGATAAAAAATTATATTATTATTTTAATTTAATTTATATAATTTTTTAAATTTTAAAATTTTATTATATTTTTTTTACACAGTTATTTGTTATTTTAAATTGTAAAATATATAAAATAAAAATTAAATATATTTAGGTAATTTTTGCTGACATTTATTGCGTGTCAAAATAAAATTAATGATGATAGTCATCAAAAAAATTTATATACTATGTGCAATAGCCTCATAAAGTTATAAATTAATTTGTCGAAATAAAAATAAAAATTCATATATATAAAAAAGTAAATAAAATTAAAATAAATAAATAATATTTATAAAATAATTATGAATATAATTTTAAAATAAATTAACAAACAATGAAAATAAAAAATAATTAATCCAAATATGTTTATAAAAAATATAAGACAAAAAGCTTTGTAAAATATTATGATGACAATAAAAATTTTTGAATAAAATATAAATAAATTATCAATAAAAAAAATAAAAATATTTAAATAATTGAAAAAAAAAAAAAGAAAAAATTAAAGGGTTTCGTTGCATTTATCAAAGAAAAGTGAGAAAGAAAAGAGAATGTGTAATCACAGGGGTGTTGAATTTAAGGGTACAGAGAGGGGTGAAAAAAAATTAAAAAATTTATTTATTTATTTTATTTGTATGTATGGTAAAACGAATGAGGGTACCAACCGCCATATTATATTTAGCGAGACATACTCGTGTGAATGAACTTGATGCACTTATTCAGTAACGTATCAACTGTATTTAAAAACCTGTTCAAATTAATTATTAAATATATTAATTTATTCAAATATAATATACCATTTTATTATTATTAATATACAAAATTAATTTATTAATAATTAAAATTAAAAATTAAAAAAAAAAATGAAAATTAATTTTTTACTTTTTTCTTTATAATTTTTATAACAAATTTGTAAAATTTTTTAATTTATTTATATTATTATTTATTAATTTATGTATTTTTATATTTTTAATTGTTAAAAAATAATATAATTATTGTAAATTTATAAATTTTTACATTATAAAAAATGAAAATTGAAAAAAAAAAAAAAAATTTTTTTTTAAAATAGAGTATAATTTTTGGCATTAAATATTAATTAGTTAAAAAAAAAAATTTTTTTCTATAATATAAAATGAATCTATCTCCGCCCACTGACTAGATGAATCAAGCTGATGACCAATGACGGGTTGGTACTTTGGTTGTTGTATGCCCATAGGCTTGGCCCGTCTCCTTGTTTGTTATACGATCAACAACTGATGGGGACAAACTCCCCTCTTTTTTTTTTTTTTTATATATAAACATATGTATTTTTTTCTTTAATCAAATATACTTTCATCACGAGGCCCAAAATTATATTTCATAATTCATCATCAAGCGCATCAATGTACAATATAAATATTTATTTTTAAAAATGCACTCAAGTCAATGACCAATTAATTATAATTTTTTAACTTTTATAAATAAAAGTATATAAAAAATATTAATTTTAGTAATAAAATTTTTCAGAGAAATAAATATAAATTTTTAAAATAAAAAAATTATTTTTATTTGATTTAAATAATATTAAATTTTTATATAAAATACATAAGTATATTTGTCATTTAATTTTTAGAAAAAAAAATATATATTTTGAAATTGAGTTGATAAAAAATAAAATTGATATTTTTTTTTATCATTGTACCCTTGATGACTGAATATCGTAATTTAACATCTGGCAAAAAAAAAAAAAAAACATGTCAAAATGAAACCACACAACCACCACCAGGTTGCAAATTAATCAATAATTAAACAGACGAAAAATAAATTAAAAAAAAAAAAAAAAAGAGTTAACAAAAGTGCATAAAGAGTGACGAAAAAATAAAAAATAAAATAAGGGGTTAACAAAAAGTCAAAAAAAAAAAAAAAAGATGTATGTAAAAAAATTTAAAAATGTGTTAAAAATTGACGGTTGCATGTGCAAGTTTGTTCTGGTATTGATCTCAGCCGGAACTAGTTTCCGTTTCCGTGTTTCCGTCGGACGTTTTAATACATATATACATAAAATTTAGTACATATGTATATAGTAGTAAAATAATATATACATATAATGCAGTCGCCCTTCGAAACGTGGCGCACACGGTCGCGCTTTAAGGTCGAGGACCTCAACGCTCGGGGTGTTTCACCTCTATTCAAGTGAGATAGATGCAATGGAGGTACTGCAAAAAAGAAAAAGAGAGGTAAAGAGTGTAAAAAAAAAAGGGCAAGATTCAACAGCAGACAGTAGGAAGGGGTTAAATATTATAATACAAGAACAAAAAAAAATTGCAAAAAAAAAAATCATAAAATATTATAAAAAAATATAAATAAAATAAATAATTTTTTTATTATATAAATCATCATCAAAATATATAATTTATAATTTAATGATAATAATTATGATGTATAGTTTTTTTGTTTAAATTAGATTAATATATAAATACATGATTAAAATATTTTTCATATAAATAAATTGATATATTGAAAAAAATAAAATAAAAATTTTGTTGGGTGTGTCAGATTGAACATTGGGAACGACACAAAGAAACAAAGAAAAATTCAATCCAAATGAAATATACCATCACTGGACCATGTCCATGATGATGATGATGATTATAATTTAAACAACGTAAATTTCAAGATATTTCAACACATAATTTACTCATTTATTTATTTATTTATTTTTTGTTATTTTTCATTTGTAACAAGTCAACCAGTTAAATATTATTTGCCCTCTTTACTTCTCTTATCGTTTAGTTTACAATGTCACTGGCCTCATGTTATTATATATACACTCGTGATATTGACAATGAGTAAAATAATAATAATTATGTTAACTTGAATGATTGAAATGATTAAATGTATATTGAAATAAAAATAAATAAAAAAATTAATTGATAATGTATTTGAATTATTTACTGATTTATATTTGTACTATTTTTTTTTATAAATAAAAATTTTTAATATAAATAAAAAATATCAAATAGATAACAAGAAATATTGTTAAATATTTTTTAAAAATATAAAATTAATAATTTTTTATATTACTGATTATTGAAAAATTAATTTAAATAAAATCAACGAGCTTTTTTTCCTTATTTTATGTAATTAATTTGTTTAATTAAAATCATTTGATTGAACTTTAAAAAAAAAACAATTTAATTGGTTGAAATTTTTAAGGATAAAGAAAATATAAAAAATGCACTGAATATATAATGCAATATATAAACTGCAATCTATAGTACAAGTTACACTGCACATTTTGTATGTATAATATCACACATACACACACACACACAAACACATAATATACACAAAATATTTTTTTGCATCGGCCTTGAGGTCGTGTCCCTTGTTGGATCAGCCACAAGACAACGACAACGACGACAACTTCAACAACAGCACCTTGGACAAGAACCATCAAGGTGAAGCATTTTCATTTTTTTTCCATTTTTTTTTTTTATATTTTTCCCTTGTTATATTTCAGTGTACACATATTATACTACAAATTCACACAAAAAAAAAATTAAATTACGTAAAAAAGCTAAAAAATTATGATAAAAAAAATTTAAAAATTCATAAAAGCTCAACACTTTTAATCGCACTTATTTATCATTTTATATCCAAATATCATTTTTTTTTTTTGAAAATTATATTATAATATTTCATACACTGAAAAATTATATTCACTTTTTATTAAAACGCAATTTTATATATATTTTTAATAAAATAATTGAAATATTAAATATAAAAATTTCACCACTTGAAAATTATAAAAAAATACACTCTGTTTTTAATTATAAATATTTATCTTTTTTTGATATTTTTATCAACAAAACTTTGCCAAAATTAATCCATGGTCAAATAATAAAAAAAAAAAAAAAAAAAAATGCATCTTTCACTTATTTCCACGCCTCTTTTAGTTTATTTCACTCTAAATTAACCAATCACAATTTTCAAACAGATATTTCACAATTTTTCAAGTAAAAAAAATCCTTAAAAATATATTTTATATTAATTTTATATTATTGATTAATAAAAGAACATACAATGATAATTAATTTAAATAAAAAAAATGAAAAAAATTGAAAAATTAAGTAGTATAGCTGTTTTTTGTGGAGACAAGTAGTACAAACCAATAATAAATCAGCCATAAATTTTAAATACATATAAAATTCACAATAATTAATTTTTTTTTAATAAAAAAAAAAATATAAAATAAAATGAACTGAGTTGTACGTTGTTCAAAAACAGACTGCGTTCGCGACGACTCGTTGCATTGTGCAAAAACTGAGAAGAGAAAGAGTGAAATGCACTGCGCGATATGTTGCCCGGGCGAAACGCGAACATACGATGGGTTACACAAAATCCGAATGAGAATATAAAATATAAAATATAAAATATAAAATATAAAATAAAGATAGAATGAATAAACTAACAATGAAAAAGAAAAAAAATATATTAAATGTCGCAATGGTGGAGCCACCTTCACCTTGTTCATGTTAAATTTCAAGATATAAGCAAACAAGTAAAATTTTTATAAGATTTTGTCTGGAGCCAAGGGCCAGTACATACACTCAAATAAATATACAAAAAAATTAACGCATGACTTGATAAACATTTATATAAATTTTATATAAAAAAAAAGGAAAAAAAAAAAAAATAAAATTTTTAAAAATAATAACAATAATATATAAACAAAGTAATGTAATTTATTTTGAATGAAATTTTTTTAACTATATTTATCTGTAAAATTAATTTATAAAATTTGTATTATATTATAAGAAAAAAAAAAATGAAAAAACAAGTTGATTTTTTTTTAAATTTATTTTGATTTTGTAATTTATTGAGGGGTTGTTTTATGCAAGTATAAATTACATAAAAAATGAACAAAAAATATATGCATATTTAGTTGTTTTATATATAGTAATTTCCATTTGACAGTACATCGGAAAGAGTTTGAGATTTTTCACGCGGAAAAACCAAATGTCGGGGTTAAATGACGACAGGGGTTCAGTGACACGAAGTGAATCTACTTTTCCACCCTTAAAAAGCGTACAGACAATCGGGTTAAATAGGTTTACAATACAAACATAAAAGTGGGAGAAAAAAAAAAAACAAAAAGAAAAGTTTCGTAGCTAAAAAAAAATAGGCATTTTGCTTTTTTTATTTTCAATTTTCATCCCTTATAATTAACACATGGTTCACTCTATTTATTTTTTAATTTTATATAAATTTTATTTTGTAGATATTTATTTTTTTTTTACATCATTATATTACTGCAAATAAAAATTAATTATTATTTTTTTAATTATAATTGAAAATTTTAATAAAATAGAAATAAAAATTTCATGAAAATTTAAAATTAAATTTTTATATGTAATTTTGATCAAAAATGACTAGACAACGTGGATATTTATAAAATAAACTGGAAGAGAAATAGAAGCCGTCGTGAGAAAGGATTATACTAGTTTATATATTTTTGTGTATATATTTGTTAGCAAGATAGCCTCAGAGAGAGAGAGAACTTTACTCTCCTCGAGAATTTATATAAAATATATACAGCGGCGACTGTATAACTCCTGGAGCCCTTTTCTGTTTTTTTTTTTTAAATTTTTAAATAAATTATTTATAAATAAAATATTATTCTGTTATTATTATTGACATTATCATCATCAAGTAATATTATAAATTTTTAAAAAATATTATTAAAAATTAGTTGAAAATAAAAAATTAAAAATTGTTAAAATAAAATATTCAAGTAATATTTGAAATTAAAATATAATTTAATGAATTTATAAGTAAAAATTATAATTATAAAAAATAAAATATTATTTAGTTATTTGTCATAATTAAAATCAAAAATTATTAAAATTATTATAAAAATTAAATATAAAAAAAGAGTGAAAATAATTTGTGTATTTTTTTGACTTGCATAAAAATTTTCTTTTTAAAAAATAATAATTTAAATTTTGTTTATCAAATTTGTTTATATATAATTATTCTTTTTTTTTTTTTTTGGATTAAAAATTTGATAGTGTGATGAAGTTGTCTGGTTCAAACTACCAGACAAGGGTATATATCTATGTGAAGCTGAAGTTGAAAACCTCGAGTTCTATTCGAATCCTGAGTAGGAGGAAAAAAAGAGGAGAAAAATATAAAGCGAATAAGGAGAAAAATAAGAGAAAAAAAAAAAAAAAAAAAAAAAGAGTAAAAGAGGTTCGTTGGACGAATTATTTTCTCTGTGGTTTGTGCATTCATATATATACATAGATAAAATAAAAATAAAAATAAAAAAATTTATATGATCATGAAAAAAATCACGCACGCTCAAAAGGATTTTACTGGATCGTGGGATATGTGTGCATGCGTGTGTTGCATTGATGCACATCTCTCTCAATTTCTTTATCGATTTAATTATATTTACTACTTTAATTTATGATTAATCAAATTAAAATAATTATAAATTAATTGTTATTTTTATTGATAAATTTAAATTAAAATTTTAAAGATTTTTTTTGATTTTTATTTTATCATTTTGATGGATTTTATTTTTAGTATATAAATTTTATTTTTCATATATATTTGTGGTTTTTATTTTTAAAATTATATATGCTTTTTTATTATTTTTTTTTTTTTAATAAATTCTCCAAGTTCATCGAGATGAATAAATAAAAGAAATTCTTGGCGAGTCTGGAGAATTTAAGAGAGGTGAAAGATTTTTCATTTGTGTGAAAAGGGATGTATAAAAAAGGGATGATAAGCCATGAAAAAGTTGAAATAAATAATAATTAATATATAAATAAATGAGAATAAAAATTGATATACATGTATAGAGATAATAAGTTTGAAAAAAAAATTAAATTTTACTGGAAAATTGCCAAAATTTTTTTTAATTCCAGAGCTTATACATATTATAATTTAAAAAATAATAAAAATTTATTACTTAAAAAGTTAATTTCATTAAAAAAAAAAATACCAATATATCAAAATATTAAAAAAAAAATTTTTTTTGTAATAATTTTGAAGTTTGAATGAACAATTAGATAGAATTGGATCAAAATAGTCATAAAAATATTTTAAAAAAAAATATATCACGTACAATAACGTTGACTGCATGAACAATAAAGTATTAAAAAATAAATGTAAAATAAAAAAAAAAACTACAAAAATAAAAAAAAGCTCAGAGGCGATTCGTTGAGGCGGTAAATCGAAAACCCATGTCCAGTATCAGCACAATGTACGTATATACAAAGAGAATCAGATTCGATTCACGTTTGAAATTCTCATGTTATATATTTAAAAAAATAAATATAATAAAAGCAGTTTGTTTAAATAAAACATACTTACAGTACACAATTTAAAACGTAAAATAAAAAATTTGACAAAAAAAAAATGTATAATTTTAATATTTTAATTTTGAAATTTAAAGGTTACATTAAATTTTGAATATATATTTACGAAAAGTCTGAAAGATAGAAATAGTAAAACATTTTAGTAATGTTAGTCAGGGTGCTTGGTGGTTTTTTTTCCATCCCTCTTTATTATCCTCCCTAAAATTTACCTCTCTCAGCCATTTTATCCTCTCGTGAATTTTCGTACAAACTCGGTATTTATATATTGATCACGTGGCACAAGTCACAATAATAATAATCAAAAATTATTTTTTTTTTTTTAACAATAAATATAATATTTATTTTAATTATTTATGATTCAATAATTTTTATATAAAAATCAAATAAAAAAAATCATATATATATAATTACAAAAGAATAATTGAAGCTTTGCTTTGAGTTTATAAAGATATTTTTATTTTGAAGAAACAATATTAATATATTATTCTTCGAAGGATATATTTATACAAACTGTTGGCTTTAAATATATTATTTATTTATCAATTGTTTTCATGGAAATTACAAGTACTCATTGAAATGATCATAAATCTTTTGACTTTAGAGTATATATATATAGACAAGAGTTCATTTACAAATGTGCGATGATAAAGCCAACTGCAGAATATAATATATACATTTGAAAAAATTTATATATATATATACCTATATTGCAATGAAATATCTTTTTTTTTTAATAATTTTAAACAAGAAACACCATAGTTACGGTCAGCAATGTTCAACGACATTGCAAATATGTTTTTTCCAACTGCACGCATTTATTACTCCAACTGCACATGTATTTGCTAGCTGGAGGCTGCGTTCTTGCATTGAAACTATATCTTTCTATCAGTAAAACTATCCTTGAGCTTGTGTATATATTATTTATATATATTTTTTTTTTTTTTTTGTTAAACATATAGAATTTTAAAACTACAATGTGTATATATGCGACGCGACGAATGGAAAAAGTAACCTTTCGGATTGAAAATCATCCAACGATATATTTCTTGTATAATATATTTATATTAAATTGTAAAATTTATTTATATATTATTTGACATACTAAATAAGAGATTTTAAAATTCAATTGTGGCTAAACAAAATATTATAGACCACCCGTTGACTGTTGCATCGACCTTGGAGGTCAATAAACCTCAACAAGAATTTCTTTGTGGCTATATATTTATTTTTTTAATTTAAAAATTTTATTTTTTTACAATGGGTATAATGATGTATTAAGATTGACATTTATCACAATATTCATGAGTATATATATCATATACAAGAAAAAAAAATACACACACACTTTGTCTCGTAATAATCATTTTTATTTGTTTAAAAAAAAATTAATTTATATATATTTATATTGTATTTACATTGCGTGATAAAAAAATGATGAGAATAAAGTGGCTAAATTATTGCGTGATATAGCTACCGAATTTTTACGTTACTAACGATTAGATCTACGATTATTTTACATCATATATATCTATATGTTACTCAAATATATATAGGTAAGTTATGTGTATCATATAGACAGACGAAATATAAATATATTTGATCGCGTGATTACTAAAAAATCATGTGAATAAAAAAATTTACTAAAACATGCTTTTATTTTAATTAAAAAAAATTTTTAAAAATAAAAATATATAAATTTAAAATCAATATATTTTTCAAAGTTTTATATCATTATTTTTTTTTTTGTCATATATTTTTTCTTTTGTAGTCCTGGATGAGTTCGATCGCGCATATATACTTTACTTATATATATATATTGTGTGCAAGTTGAATAAATAGTATATAGTCTACAGATAAAAAGAACCAACAGAAAAGAAACCTATAAGCTGAAGAAAAGATATTGTAAAAGAGTTTGAGCCAGACAGTGCTAAGATGAGATGAAAAAGAAGGTTTAGTTTTTAGCTTTTTTATTTTTCGCATCATCACCACCATCATCATCATCATATTTTTTTTTTGTTCTTTATATATATTAAATTATATTTCTAAGCAACATAACGTCTAACAATTTACTTTGCCCTTTAGCCTTTCTTCTCTTTTATACCCTCTCAAAAAAATAAAAAAAATTTCTACAACATCTCAGAATTTTAGCCAGTCTTTTCCCCTACCCTTTTATATAATTTTATATATATAATATATATATACAGCCTGTTTCCCCATCCCTTTACCATCACCTATTTTATTTCATACCCCTTACTCATTCCACTACATTTTGATCCTAGTCAAACGGGCTACAGCCCAACTTGGAGGGTATAAACCTTTCTCAGCTTCACACAAACATTTACAATATTTACACAGACATGTACTCCAGACATACATATACATACATATATATATCCTAAACATATCCCAGAGTAATGTCGATGAGATAAAGAGACTGTAAATACACTACCAGATAGTAAAAGATGAAAATGAAAAATACAAGTCACTTTTTTTTTTTTCTTCTTTTTCTTACTTTGTGAGGTCATTCAACTCTTTCGATATTATTGGCATGGAAAAACAAAATTTATATATTTTTTTTTTATGTTTATATGTAATATTATTATTTGTTTTTACAAACACTGATGATATTTTTTATAAATATATAAACTATTTTATACTTTGTTATTTTGTCAAGTTTTATACATGATAGTAGTTGAATGTGTTTCTGTATTATACTGACAAAACAGATGATAAATATTTATGTATTTAGAGTAAGTATATAGTATTATAAATTTTAAATGCATAGTGAGTTTACATGCCAGGTGAAGTAAAAAATAAAATGAGGTCAATATACAGATGGTTTATAGCAATTTATGCAGTTGATGCATCAATATTTCAATATATACTTTTATTTTGTAAAAAAAAAATTTATAAATATCACTAAGTTTATTTATATTTTTATATTAAATTAAAAAATTATTTATATTTTACGCAAAATTAATTAAAATTATAATTTAAAATAAAAAATTATATTAATTGAAATAAATTCAAGATAAAATTACTAAAAATTAAAATCATCATTACATATACCACAAAAACATAAAATTAAAATATTAAATTTATGCAAAATCCAATAAAAAAGTATAAAAAAATTTAAAAAAAAACAAAATCCTTAAAATAATAAAATTTACCAGACATTATAGGTGTGAAATTGCAAGTATTTATTGACCATGATTTATCTCAAAATAAATGATTAGTGTACAAAGCTTTGTATGTGTTAATATTTGCAGAAAAAAAAAAAAAAATAAAATAAGAGATAAATTTTTTATTTTGGGTTGTAAATGTGTTAAAAGCCAGCCAGCAGCCCCCAAAGGATCGAATGGCTTGGCTAGACAGACGTGAGACATAGAACGACCTTCGGGAAACAAGTTCCAGGGCATACACAATACATCTACCAAAAAACCGGGGCGAAATGATAAAAAAAAATAAATAAAAAAACGTAAAATAAAAAATAAAAAAACCATAAGAAAACCATAAGACTTGAAGAGTTATTCTATTGGATAGAAAAAGATAAAAAAAAAAAATATATATATATAATGATAATGTATTTTATTTTTTTTATCACAATATATTTATAAGGGATGAAATAATATACAAAAATAAAACCAACAGTCAATTGTGGGAGGAAAAATAGAGGGTTGAAAATGCTTGGCCCAAAGGCCTACCGCAACATTGTTACGTGTTTATACGTGACCTGGCACACACACCACGGTCAAACGTTGTGAATGCTAAAATAAAAAAAAAAAAAAGAAGAAAATTTTTGTCTGGTATATATAAAGAAAGCTAGACAGTAAGAGGGTGGAAAATTTATACCCCCTTAGGCATTACAATCGTCATTACTTATTTTTAGACAAACCAAAAGAAAAGTTTTTTTTTTTTTTATATTTTATATATTATTTGCAGTCACAAAAGTGAGAAATGAAAGGAAAAAGATAATAATATATATAAAAATATAACAAAAAAAAAAAAATTAAAAAATAAAATGAGGGATGTGAAAAACAGTCGGCAAAGTTTTAGGGGTTGATGACCGAAACTTTTGACTTTGATCTCTTGATATTTTAACTGTAAATTTATGATTATATTATTAATTTTTTTAAAAATAATTATTTATGATGAATTTATATATTTCGATTATATTAAATATAATTTAAGCAATTTATTATATTATTTAAAAAAAATTTCTTTAGAATCAAGATTAATGATATAAGACTTTTATCGAAGGGTGAATTGTTTAGACTTGAGATAAGAATTGATTGAGAGCTTTGAAGACTCCAGACATGATGATTTTGATAATTAAATAAATTGTAAATAAAACGACAATAATAACAAAAAAAAAAAAAAAAATATAGTAAATTTAATATTTTTTTTTACAATAAATTTTAACGTATTAACACTGGAAAATTTTTAAAAATAATAATAAAATATTAATTATTTAAATAAATTAATTTTATAAAATTAAAAAATTTTATTTATATATATATTATTTGGGTGTTTAAAAAAATACTAAAAAAAAAAAAAGCAACGCCCTTTTTAAGGGTGCAAGAAAAAGGCGCGGTCTGTAGGGTTCCAGGACCAGCCTTAAAATGCATTTGGAAAATTTTTGTAATTCGTAACTTGAATTGACTAGACGAGGGTTACAGCTCCGCCCATATTTTTCTTATTTAAAAAATATTATAAATATTTAAATAATTATTTTATATATATAAAATTTAATAATAATCATTAAATCAAGTGTAAAAATTATGTTAATATAATAAGCAATTAGTATTCGTGTCATTAATTTTAAACGATTATTATCTTAATCAAATTGAAGCTTTTGTATATTATAATAATATACTTGTCATCCCTAAAATAACTTAAAAATAATATTGATATTGTTCAGTGTGTCTTTAGAAAAAAAAAAAAAAAAAATGTATATATTTACTGATAGAGACAACAACAACAACAAGTGTCATGATTATATTATCAATAGACTCATCAGATTCTCTCAAGCATACAAAAGAAAAAAAAAATTTAAATATAATTATATATTTATAAATTAAAAAAAATCCAATTACATCCGGAATAAATATACAAATTTAAATAAAAAAATAAAATTTTAATAAATTAATTCAATTATTTTTAATTAATTATTTTTTCCATTTCAAATTTTTTAAACTAAAAAAAATATATTAAATTTTTTATGAAAAAAAAAAAAAACTAATTTTACAGTCATATAATATAATTTTTTTTTCAACACACAAATACAAGTGATTAAATAATTTTTTAAATAAAGAATGAAATAAATATCAAGTGATTTTGTCGAGCAGGTCAGTAAACTTTGCAAGTTTAAAAACGAATGCACGTATGCGCCTACGCATCAACGCAGAAATCAGTCGGGTTGTTCATCATCTAGGCTCTTGTTATTATCATTACACACATATGTATCATCAATTTAATATACTGTATATACATTTATAAACATTACTTTATTTAACCTAACCTAGGCCATTGCCTAGACTCTAAATATTATTTCAATTTGCTGCGTAATATTTTGGAGTAAAATTTAAAAATTTTAAATCATTTTATTTTTTTTCTATCTAATTTGTATACATTGTATATATTTAATATATATATATTTTTATAAAAAATTTATTATTTTTATTTTGACTATTTACAATCATCAATGTATATAGTCACAAATAATTTTTATGAATGAAAAAAACCAGGGCCTAACACGACGACTCTCCATGCGTCACAATTTACAAAAAATAATAATAAATATATATATATATGGATATAACACTAAAATATAATAATATATTCACGATAATGTCGAGATAACATTAAAAAGTTTTTTTTTTTTTTTTTAGATATATATTTATACCAAAAAAAAAGAAGAATTGAAATTCTTTAAAAAAATATATATAAATTTATTATTGCGAAAATAATATATGTAAAATTACATTAAATTTGATTTATATTTTTTAATGAAATTTTAAACCATGACCCACGTGATAAGACTTGTTGTATTTAAAAATAAAAAATTTTTACTTATCATACCTAAATACGCAAAAGACAAAGATAGAAAAAACAAAAAAATGTAAAAAAAGCTGTAAAAAAAAATCAACATGAGACAGGCGCGTGTTCACACTGAGATTTTTTGTAATATAATATATTCAATAATAATAATAATAAAATAATAACATAATTATTAATTAATTAAAAACAAAACAAAAAAATAAATACCTGAATTTTTAAATTTCCAGAAGTCAATATGAATCTTGTGTTGAAGTTCCAGATCATTTATCGTTGTGATTATTATATTTTGTAAATTATAAATAAATAATTTAAAAAAAAAAAAAACTAAATAATTAAAAATGATAATAATTAAGTAAAAAAATTATAAAAAGACAAAGAAGAAGAAGAAGATGATGAAAAAGATGAAGATGAAGATGAAGCGTCCTGGAATTTCGTTTCAATTTAAGAAAGCATGGTGGATATTTTTCAATGTTGGTGTATATATTTGTCGGATTTGTCTGTCGTTGTCAGTATAATATGATAGTGAATACGTATATGATATTATATATAAATTTTATACATGTCTTGTAGCTATCGGTCGTTGGTGTCAGGTCGCCGCCCGAGAGATCACTGCCCTCTTGCGCGTACAACCCGGTCTATATCTTCTTCGTCTTCTTCTTCTTCTTCTACTTGTTCTTGAATTATTTTACTACTTCATCATCAACATCATCATCATCATCATCATCATCATCATGCTTTTCTACCATCACGTTCTTTGCTTCCATCATGATACACACAGACAGACGCACATACCTTATCGTAATTTATATATATTTTTTCAAAAATGATTATTTTTGCATTGGCTAACTTTATCATTTATAAAAAATACCATTTTTAATTATAAAAATAAATAAATTAATATTATAATTAATAATAATATCATGTGTGTGTACATGTGTGGTATATTTAATAAGCTTACTAAAATGTACACAGAGAGTAGAGAGGTATTACATTTGAGAGGTAAAACGTGGGACTTTGGTGTGGTGCTTGTCTTATTTCCGGCCGCTAGACTTGCTCGGCAACAGCGACCACGAAGAGAACAGTCGGCGCACGCAATATAATACAATCGCTTTAAATTTTTTTTAACATAAAAAAAAAATATTTAATTTTTTCATATAATTTAATTTTTTTTTTCAAATTTAATTGTTATTTTAATTAATATATATATATATTGTATAAAAAATATGTAAAAAAAATTCTATTTTAATTTAAAAAAAATACCTTGAATTATTTTGAAATAAAAATTTTCGAAATATTTCGATTAAAAACTATAAAAAAAGAAAAATTTGAAAAAGAAAAATAAAATAAATTTTCCTCATAAAAGCTCAAATTGCAAATAAATTTTATTTTTTTTTTTTTAAATAATAATTTTTTTTTTTTTCTTTCCGCAAGTAAAACCGTTGCGTTGTCGTGGTTTTTCGATTCGGGGGGTTTTTTTTTTTATATATATTTTATTATTTCAATACATACTCAAACGATTGCGCACGACACGCATATATATATATATATAAAATAATCACACATACACATAGACAAAAGATCACAATTCATCGTCTCGCTTTAGCACCAGAGTAAAACTCGTTGGTATTCTCTTCACCCTCCCACCTCTCACTCTACTTGTCTGACCAAACCTACACACAATCACACTTTTTTTTTTTTTTTTTCTAAATTTTATATTATACATTCATACACACATACACAAATGTACACACACGTATTATTTTCTACACATGATTATTTGATAATGATGATGATATTTATATGATAAAAAAATTACTTATCAAAAAATTTCTTTTTTTTTTAACGAAATTTATGTTTTTTTTTTTTTTTTTTTTTTTTTCAACTATAAAAGTTTAAATATATTTGATATGTATTTAATTATTAATATATCACTGAATTATTTTAATAACTAAATTTAATTTGGAGCACAAAAATTTATTATGATTTTTTGCAAATAATAACCGGCGTGGTGTATGTCGTACTACACGCGGCCACGATAGCACACTAATACAGTTGAAATACATTGAGCGTCTCTGCTCATGTGCGAATTTTTTTTATTTCTATTAAAATTTTTATTTTTTTTTTTGTATTTATTTTTTATTATGTTTTTTTTTTTTTACTTGCACAATGACGCCATCTGTACACCCGCCGGTTAAACTCTCAACTGCAAATTGACCCGCGGGGGGGCGAGAGAGAGAAAATATATATATATTTTTTATATGTGTATGTACATGTATGTATATCGAATTCACACAGAAATACAAGTTTGCAATTTACAATGCATATGTGTGTTTGTGTGTGGATGAAAATTTTCAATTTACTAATACTATGATCTCTTTGTGCAAATGCTGTTTTTTTTTTGAAAAAATATATTGTAAAAAGAAAAAAATTTTTGCAATGAAAATATTTGATCGAATATTATATTAATTATTTTTTATAAATATTTAATTTGTTAATTAAAAATGATTTTTGTAATTGAATTTTTTTGGATTATTAATTGAAAAAAATAAAAATAAATAAAATATTAAATTTGTAATTTGATTTTTTTAATTTTATTATTTATATTTTTATTTTGTTTTTATAATAATTAATGTTGTAATAATAATAATAATATATATTCATAAATTTAAATTAATTTAAAATCTTTTTCTCATAAATTAAATAAATTACTTTTTATCATTAACATTGAATTTTGTAATTATTAATTAATTAAAAGAAGACAAGAATATTTTAATATTTTACAAAAGTAAATATAGCCATAATTCATTTCATTTTTTTTTTAAATATATTAATAATAAAATATTTAATTTTTAGCAAATAATATAACATTGACCAGAAATTTATTGAGGAAATGTAAATTATTTTTAAAATTAATATACAGTATTTAACGTTGATTCATCAAAATAAAATAAAATAAAAACTTAATTATCAATATTAAAACAATGATAAATTCACTAGAGATTCATAGTAACAATAAAAACAAACGAAAAATAATAAAATATTATAATAAATATTTGTTTTTTCACAAGACAATCACTCAATTATTATAAATTATAATTAAAATTCAAAAAAAAAAACATAATTACAATATTTATGGATAAATTTTAATTGACAAAAAAAATAAAATAAAATAAAATAATAAAAATTATGAAAAAATTTTAAAATACAGCCATTCAAATTAATTTTAATTTGCTGCTTTTTCAACAAAAAAAAAAAAAAATGTCTATTATTTGTATATAATATTTAAAATTTTAAAAAATAAATTTATCAACTCGTTTAACATCGAGTATTATTATTTAATAATTAACTAATATATTATTGAAAACATCATGAGGCAAGATGTTGATTGTTATTAATTTTACTCTGTTTTTACTTTTGTTTTTTAAAATAAAATCTTTTACATATATATAATAAAACTATTTTATATATCAATGGCGTTTTGTTACAAATGTGGTACAGATGATTGTTGTTGTTCATAAAATAATACATATGCTTCACTTGATATAACAGAAGTACCAGAAACAGTTGTAACTCTGCTGTCATTATATTCATGCCAATCACCAGAATATGGATGTTTACAATATGCAGTATAATGACCAGAATATGGTGTACCAGAATGATTTGCAATACCATATAAATTATATGTACAACCTTGTACACCTGGTGCAGCAAAGGCACTTAAATCCAAACCAGTTAATGGAAAATCAACAAGTACACTTAACTTTGAACGAAATCTTTCTGTTGGTGAAAATCTTTTGAGATCTTTTAAATAAATAATTAATGTATAGTTATATATTAAGAAAAATAAAAAGATAAATATTAAAATTAAATATTATTAATAAATTTTTTTTTTGATATAAAAAAAAGGATACGAATAACAAGAATTTTTGGAAATTTTTGAATTCTAAAACTCTTTGTACATTTACGTCTCATTTGACATTTAGAACATGTTGGTTTTTCATCACCATCAAGTGTTTCAACTTTAGTAAAATGTTCAAGACATTGATTTAATTTAACAGTACCACTACGTCCTGGTATTGGTAAACTTAAATCCCAAAATGGATCAAGTGTTATTGATTCATGATCACATGATGTACAATGTAATGATGAACGTAATTGTCCAACAAAATAATCAACAATTGTACTGTCTTCACTACGAAGATATCTTTTCCAACCTTCAGCTGCTTTATGACTGTCTCTATAATTATTAATAAACTAATTAATATTTAATTTTAACAAAAAATAATAATAATAATATTTAAACATACGAATAGTGATCAGGTATGTCTGTCAATATTGGTTGTGGTTTTATTGTAACTCTATTAACATCTTCATGAAGACCTTCTAATAAATAACGTAAAAATTCTTGTGCATCTTGTTGTGCATAACCCATAAATCTTGGTGCAAATTTTTGTATTTGTGTTTTTAATGATGTTGTATTAACAACTCTTTCACCACTACTTTCCCAAAGTTCATTTATAACTTGAGCAAATGATTTTATTAATGCACCTTTCATACTTGATGTTGTTGTATTAATATCATTTAAATATTGTTCATTTAATAAATATTCTAAAAGTGGTCTTGTATTACTCAAACATTGAATAACACTATTCATAAAACACTGTAAATAAAAATTAACAATATATAATATTTTTTTTTTTAATTATATAAATTTTAATATCAAACTTACAGTATTTCCAATATTTCTTAATCCATTTAAACCATAATTATCATCTCGTCTTCCTGGAATTCGACTTCTAGCTAATCTTGAATTTCCACTTTCCTCCTGAAATATTGATAAACAATAATTTAATTTTGTTGTTATCATAATTTTTTATATATAAAAAAAAAAAAAAATCAGTCAGTTTTTAACGTCTGTCATATACACTGTCGTTTTTTTTAATAAATTTATTAGTCAAAGTATATTGTGATAGTTTAATATAATTGGAACAAAAATAAAATAAAACAACAACAATTTTTATTAAAAGTGAAGCCCTCACTCAATGATGAAATGATACGTGATTTGATAATTAATTATAATAATAAATTAAAAGCATACAAGAGAAAACAAGAGAGAAAAAATAAAAAAAATTTTTTTTAATTAACACGCGATATATGTGTACTCACCTTGACCCTTGACAATGGCCTATTATGAGAACAATTATATGAATAAAAGGGTCGATAATAATATTTTTTTTTAATATAATAATTACTGTCATTAAGTGGTACTATTATACCAATAAAAAATACTAAACAAATGCATAGACACAGTGTTTTCCATGCTGACCAAAAACACCAATTTGCTAATTCAATTAGAGCCAGTTTAAATAATCAATAAATTAATTAACAAATAAATATATAATCACTAGATGGCAGTATTAAATTAAAAATTTTTTATAATTATATAATTTAGATTTTGTTATTTTTTTTTAATAAGAAATTAGTTCACGTTTATTTAAATATATTTTATGACTTGACTTGTTTTACCCGGAACACAGTTGTTTAATTCTATTTTTAAAAAAAAGCTCCAACAAGCATCAAAGACCAACTTGAAGATAATTTTTTTTAAATGCGTAGAAAATAATTATATATTTTACTTTTTTTTTTAAATAAAAAAAGACATGTCTAGACATAATAAAATAAATAATTAAAAAATAAATTAATAATTTGATTAATAAATTTTGTTTTAATCAAAAAAAAAAAAATATAAATAATAATTTTTTATGTTTATTTTTCAATGATAAAAAAAAAAAATACTCACAATTCGTTGAAAAACGTCATGAAATTATTTCTAAATATAGATTGACAAATGTCGGTCATGGCTAATTGTCGATGGACTGTCAATGAGTTTCACCATGAATTTACAAAATTAAATCAATATATATATATATATTAACAAATAAATAATATAATTTATTATTATTAATTTTTAATTACTGTATTAATATGATGTTTAAAAAAAATAAATTTTTTTAATAATTGTTATTCTTGTTATTATTTAAAAATTAAATTTAAAAAATCAACAATTCACTGACCAAGATTGTTGTACCAACAGCAGATACCATTTTTTATTTATTTCTTTTTGTTTTAATCAAAATTATTATATATATATAAATAGATAAATTAAAAAAAAAAAAAAACTGTTATTATATTTGATTAAATATTTAATGTATTTGGAGCTCGGTTAATCGTTTTAGCAACGATTATCCGAGCTCTAACTGTCGACGATATTCAACTTGTATTATTGCTCAATAACAAATATCATTGCTTGCCAAAATTTTAATTGGGCGCCAGCGCAATTTAACTAATTTTTTTTTAAATATATAATTTAACACGTGGTTTGTAATATTGTAATAATTATTAAATTTGATGTAAAAAAAGAAATTAGATGAAGATTATTAATAAAGAAAAAAACGTAGCAATTTTCTAGTCAGTGTGTGATTTGATAAATAAATAATATATTTCATTGACAAGTCCATAAACAATGATAATATTAATCTCATTTGATAAATATATATCCAATTGAGATATTTACTCACAATGGAATCATTGATACCCCGATAAATGGATTGATGTACACCAACTGGTATTGTTGAATTTGTTGTATCATTAATATTATTATCAATTTTATCATTCCATAAAAAATAATTATTATTTTTTGATGTTGATGGTTTTGTTTTATCATAATTATTATCATTTAATGTATTATTTAAATTATCATCATTATTATTTATATTAATATCAGCTGTGTTATCTGTTGATGATGATGATTCACTATCATCAATGGAATTATTTTTTGTATCATTGTCTTTATGCAAAATATTATTAATTATATCAGTTGTTGTTGTTGTTGGTGTTGTTGTTGGTGTTGTTGTTATCCATTTGTTATCCTTACAATTATTATTAATAATATTTAAATCATCCAAATTATTTAAATGTAAATTACAATCTTGATTATTAAAATTATTAATTATTAATTTATCAGTTATTTTATTGTTAGTTGAGGATAAAGACCAAGCAAAATTATCATCATCATCAATTGATGAATTTATAGTTTTTAATGATAATGATTTTTTTAAAATATTATTTGATGATTTAAATGAATTTAAAGAACAAGATGTTGATGATGATAATGAATTAGCAATATGTCGTGTCTCGTTAATTGTAGTATTATTATTAAAATTTTGATTTAAATTATCAATATTATTAATTGTATTTAAACAATTAATTTTATTGTTGGTATTATTATCATTAATTTTATTTGAATTATCAAAATTATTTATAATAATATTATCAACATTTAAAAAATTATTATCATTATTATTTGTACACTGTTGTTTTTGTTTTTGTTTTTGTTGTTGATGATTTTTATGATTATTAATATTAATATTATGATTAGTTGACTGCTTGATTACCTCATTTGTATCTTCATTATGTCCATTTCCAATGATTGATGTACTTCTACGTATTGTTTGTCTCAATGTTGATGTTGGTGATGTCCATCTGTCACTAATATTTGTATCATTTGAATATGAACGATCACGATAATCACGATTAATTGAATCACGTTCATCACCACCAGGTAATTCATTTAATATTGATGGTGTTGAATATAATTTTGAATGACCATTTATTGTTGTATTATTATTATTTTTATGTATATTTGGTTCATAATTTTTAGGTGAATATTTTTGATAAAATTCTTCAGAACTTAAATTTGATATTGTTGTTAATCCATTACGTTCACGATTGTTATTATTATTATTGTTATTTAATGATGATGATGATGATGATATTGTTGATGATGCTGATGATGTATTTGATAAATACTTTGGTTGAGTATTTGATGAAAATACAGAACTTATGTCGTTGTATGATGAGACTGATCTGAAATTAAAACAAAACAAAAATATATAAAAGTTTAGGTTATAATATATTATTATTTATGTTATTTGATTTGAAATTTAAATTTTTATTTTACTGTTATTGGGCTTTGATCCAAAAACTACAACCTTGTAATAATTTTTAAATTTTTATTTATCAAAAAATAAAAAAAAAAAGAAACGATTGATCAAATAAAGTTGTAAAATTTATTTTAATTTATATTCAAATAATATTTATATAAAAATTTTCAAATAAAAATTATTAAACTTTATTATTTATATATTTCAATATTATTATTATTTTTATATTTTTTTTTTTTTTGGGAAAAATTTTGTCAGTAAATTTAGTTAAAATTACAATGAGCAGGCGCAATTAGTTGCAGCTTTTTAAACTTATTTCTTCTGTTGGCCTACAATAAAAACACTGCAGAGTTTCCATGACATACACTGGAACACTTGGAGCAATGAAATATTAAAAATATATATTTTTTGTTTTTTTTTTTTACGAGAGTATTTGACCTTCCAAAAATAAATGACACATGTGACTTGTAAAAATATAATAAAATTACTAAAAAAAAAAAAAAAGTAAAAATACATTTCTACTTTTTACAATAAAAAAATAAAATATAAAATTACAAAATTAATTTTAAATGACATCTTTATATTTTTTATTAAAAAATATATGTCAAGATGATCTTAAAAATTTCATACAATAATTGAATATATTAAATATATATATATAAAGATAAAATAAATAAGGGTAAAAATATAAAAGAAAAATATAATAATAAAATAAAGACCAAGTAAACAAGTTGTATGACATTTGGTCTTTTCTTTTTTGACAAAATTGTTATTTGGTAAATTTGGGTATATAGCTGTATGATATCTGGTGTGTTAAAGGGTTGTATGATATAAAAAATAAAAAATTAAAATTTAAAAAAAAAGGGCAGATGTTAAAATGATAATGATTATGCTAGTCACGAGTTATACAATCGTGACCTATCTTGTTTTGTTACCATTCATCTCAACTTGCAGCATTTGAACTCAAAAGTGAACAAACCACTAATCGTTTAATATACTATTTTGACATAAGAAAAGTCCTGTTCTTAAAATCAATAAGAATATATAAATATTAAATAAAAATAGTAAAAAAAAATTTTTTTTTAATTTTATTTTGCAAAATAATTCTCAGTGTTGTTGAACTTGAAACACGTCTGACTAGAGAGGGATGTTTGACCCTATTGATCATGCAAGTGTGACCTAACTACTCTTTATTCACACCAAAAATTTAACACCTTATATAAATTTTTTTTTTTATTAATTTATATATAAAGTTTGAATAATTTTTTTATGATTTATATTTAATTGAACAACAAATAACAATTTAATATGTAAAATAAAATTTTTATCAATTTTTTTTTTTCTTTTGTTTAAATTATTTATTTGAAATAAACAATGTTGTATTTACAAATAGATTATTGTTTTGACATTTTTTTTTTTTTTTTCAACAAAAAAGTTTGTTTCAAAGAAAAACTATTTCATGTCAAGTGAAACAGTAAAATTGTCGAGACATGAAATTGATTATTGTTGTGTAAAAAGGTTTTGTAAAAAAAATTAAACAAGAAATGAAATATTAAATATTAATTTTTTATAAATAATTTCAAGTTTATTTTAGTATTTTTTATATTTAATGATAAAATTATTTGACAATTATTATGGAATTTTTAAGTTGAAAGTTAAATCAACATAAAAATGAAAGTTTAAATAAAATATTGCCAAATAATTTATTTAATAATTATTATTAAAAAAGAGTTGATGTATATATTATTTAATATAAACTGAAATTTAGAAAAAAATATAAAATCTCACCTTGCTGGTGAACAATGTATGCGTTTTGGTTGCATTTGATAGGATGATGTTGTCGTTGTATAACTTGTACGTTCTAATGTACTTGATGGTGATCGATAACTATTAAATTTTGTTGTTGTTGTTGTACTACCAATACCAGATGTTGTTGTACTTGTACTACTTGAATATCTTCTACTTGGTGATAATGGTGCCATATTTGTGCTGTATGAAACTGCAACTGCACCTGGATGATCACCACGATGAAATGGCATTGCACTGATGTTTTTTGTGCAATATTCCAGTCAATTTTACTCTATAAATTATATTATTATATTATCAATTACTTATACACAAATTTTAAATATTTATTTTTAATTTTTAATTTAATAAAAAAAAATAATAAAATTCAAATTTTATCTCAGTTGGTAATGTAGATACAAGGACATGGCATTGACAAACGACCCTGATTCTGGTGCGTTAATTCAAGGACTTTAAGGATTAATAAAACATTAGTTCAAGGATCATAAAAATTGTCAATTATTAATAATAATAATTTTTAAATAAATAAATAAAAAAAAATAAGTAATTTTCTTGCTTGTTTTTTTTTTTTTTTGTTAATTTAAAACTAAATAATTCTTTACTGTTTGACCTACATTTTACCTCTGTCAAACTACTGGAATTATTTTTTTAAAAATAGCACAAAATATAAAAGCTTCAGTTTTCTAATACCACACACGCGATCGTTGGAGAAATAATATACAAATAATTTAAAAAAAATTTACAAAAATTTAAAAAAGCTCTGTATATATATTTATTTTTATTTATTTTTTTTTTTTGTTTAAATATTTACTATTTTATTGTCATAACTAAAATAAAAAAAAAAAAATAGAAATAATATTTTTTTTCAATTTTTATTAAGTAATTTGATTAATTAATTTTAATATTATTTTTTATAATTTAAATATATCAAAATTTCCATTATATATACGATTAAATATTTATTCCATCTTTTTATGTATTTTTTTTCTTTCAAATAAATACTTAAATTATTTATTGAGACTTTAATCCAACATTGTAAATTAACAATATGTCATTTGTAAATATTTTAAATTGTTAATGACACATAAAATGATATGAAAAAGTATATCAAATTAATATTATGCGTATACAATATATAAATTTATATTTATTTTTCTGACGCTTGGAAATACGATCTGTAAAAGGCCATTATGAAGGTCACTCATCTGCAGATTATTATAAAATAATAAAATAATAAAATAATAAAATAATAATGATAATAATAAAAAGTAGGACATTATATTTTTATTCATCAGGTGAATAAATTTTTCAGTATTTAATTATAATTATAATAATATTTTTCATAATGGAATTTCTGTTTGCTATGCGTCTCAACTTTCGCGTATATTTTTTTTTTTTTAAATATTTATTTTCTTTTTATTTATTTAAAAAAAAAATAAAATAAAATAAAACAAAAGAGTTGTACACTACTTGTACTCACGTGTATTTAAATAATAATAATAAAAAAATTAAATAAAATAAAAAAAAAAGTTAAATACTTTTTTAAGCCGCAGAAAAAGGTGGCTACTTTCCAAATTCCGTGGTGTCACATCAACGCACTTTTAAAATATATAAAAGTGCTATTTTCTATTAATAAACAAGACACATGAAAATTCAGAATCTACTAGAAAATATCATTGCATTTTTTTTATTTTTTCTATATATATTATTATTAAAAAAAATAAAAATTTATCATAAAATTTTAATTATTTTTAAATTATAAATATATTTCTAATTTTTTTATTGTCATTTTATAATTTTTTAAACTTTTATTTTTCAATTCTCATTAGTTTGATTAATAAAAAAAAATAGTGTCAGTCATAATGGCCTTGGTGTTTAATCGTAATTACGTAATTTAACAAAACATTTTTATAAAATTAACAATCAATCAATTTAAACACTCAAATTACAACTCTATTGTTATTTAAATAAAAAAATAAATAAATAATAAAATGATTCTATTGAAAATATAAAATCATTGTTATAAAATTATCACAAAAAATGTTTATAAATTTTAATTTTTCATTGAAATATAAATAATATTGTATAAATCAATGTATAAATTTATAATGTAACTATAATGACGCACTTAAATGATTTGACAAATATATAAATGTATTTACAGATCAAAATGCCATAAGTAGTTGCAACAAACTTTTTATATACGTATATATTTTTTGATCAAATACCAAAGACGTTATTCAACTTGATTAATTCAAATTAACACATTCACATAATTTTATTTGACAATATAAAAAAATACAAATGATTACGTCACTGATAGTGAATAAGTATTTAGATATATATTTTTTATTTTTAAATAATTTTTATTAAATATTAATTAATTTATATTGTGATTCATCAAATTATATTGATAAATTAAATATTATTTTAAAATTATTTTTTAAATTAAAGATAAATAAATATATATATAATAATAAATAATTTTACTACCTATTTTTAAATTTTTTAGATAATTTTTTTTAAATAAAAATTTTAATAATTTTCATTAAATATATTTCATTGATATAAGTATTTTTAATAAATCACATTATATTTTATATAAATTATTTAAATTTAATTATAATATTTAAATGTATCATTTTTTTATTTTTTTATTTTTTTTTAATGATTATTTATTTCCGCGTGGTTCGAGTGCATTCGGCTGACTAGTAGTTGCTGTTACTACTTCCTGCTCTGAATTTAAAACCCACGCAAATAAATAAAATAAAAATACGTAGTAAATTTTTTTTATTGTAGTAGTAACGATTGAATTATTCGGTAACATAAAAATCAATAAAAGCCATGCGTGTATATATGAAACACCATGGTCATATAAAATCATAATATCAGATGAAATATATTTTGTAGGGTAAAATATCATCCCCTCTAATTTTTTTAAAAATGCACTATTTTATATATTATTTTAATTTAAAAAATATTAAATATATAATTAAAAAGATATTAAATAAATTTATTAAAAATTATTATATATAATTTAATAAAAATTATATTTTAAATGACAAAAGGATTTTACTTATTTGTCATTGAATGAAAACTTTGAACTGCAACTTGATGTGATTCTTTTACAATATCATTGCTATTATTATTATTATTATTATTTATTAATTATATTTATATTTTTTTTTATTTATTTTTTAACCTCAGTAACTTAACCCATTCGTTAAAGCCGGCTAGAAATTTATAATCCCACGCGTCGAAATTAAAAAAAAAAAAATCAAAAAATAAATAACAGAGTCAAATTACGTTTTAGATTTTTCAGAAATAACGAAAAATTTGGTTTATATTTATATGCATTTAATTCAACGACATTTTGGTTATTAAATTATTTTAATTAGAAAAAAAAAATTAGTAAATTTAGTATGTGGTAGAAAAATTTATTACGAAATAAACTTTTTACAGTTTTTTTTTTTTTTCTTTAAATATTATTAATATTTCAAATTCAATTGTATTTTTTTTTTTTTTTTTAATTAAAAATATTAATAATATGATATACTTAATTATTTGATATAATATAAAAATTTTAAAATACTCACAAAAATTTTTGTAGATTATTATTATTACAACTTATTTTTATCTTTAAACACAAATTTTTATCTTTTATAGCAATATACTTATATATATTTTTTAAATTTAAATTAATTTTTTTATAGACTATGTAATTAACCAGGAGTATTTTCAGACATTAATTTTAATTAATTATATATTTTATTATGAAAATTTTATTTTTATTTTTTACTAACACCTGACAGTAAATTTTAATTTTTTTTTTTTTATATTTCTAATGAGACAATATTCACGTGATTATCTCACAGTAATATATACTAAATAATATTATATATGTATATATGTATAATATCATGTATAAATATATATATAAATTCCAAATAATGACGTCACTCTTCTCTCTTTTATTTCGTTAGTATATAAGTCAGTCAGTAAGTCAGTAAATTTCAGGTCGATTTTACTGGATGTATCGAGTTTCTCACGGAAATAAATACTTGTAGATAAATTATATATTAATCTTGATACTATAATAATTAAAACCAGTAAAACATCATTATTATCAATTAAATAATAATATTAATTTATCATTAAATATATTATATTTTTTTATAAACTCTTATTTTATTACTATCGAAATTGTAAATTACCAACACACACGTTTCTATCAAGTAAACAGATATACCAAATAAATTTAATAAAATAATTTTTTTTTTAAATTATAAAAAAAAACAAATATATATTTAATTATTTTAAATAATTTATTAATTAAATATATAGTACATACTACATTGACGAAACTTGCGCATGCATCGCGAACAACATTCACCGTCACACTAAAAAAAAAAAAAAAATTTCTATCCAGTGTTTGTGTGTTATAAAAATAGTGGGGAGTTGAAATAATATTAAAAAATAAATGATGATTATTTAAAATACATATAAATAAATCATCATGTAATAAAAAATAAACCAAGGTTTTTTCATAAATCGAAATGAAAAAATATTTACCTTTCTCTATACTGGCGCTCCTTTTAGTTTTGCAAATACTTAAATAATTTTAATAATTTATCCAGTAGAAATAAGTATATGTAATACTTGCGACACAGTAAAAATGATTTTTAGCTAGTTGATATTTCCACCTTATACAGACACACTTATTAATATGTATTTATACGTAAAAAAAATTTAAATATATATTTGTAAATAAGTACATACACATAAGTACGTCATTTAATCAAACAACGTGCGTTTAAATAATATGGCACTTAAATACATTTATATATTTATATTTGTGTGGTTTTTTAATTTTTTGATGAATCATATTGATGAATCATCAATGACCTAACACCGGCCGGAATATTATTCAACAGCTAAATAACATTAAATTTTTAATTATCAATTTATGTGTATGTATCATTCTAAAAACTAGTAAATTTTGATTAATATTTTTTAAATAATATTATAAACTACCTTGATGATGATGATGATGATGTTGATGATTATTATGACTTTCTACAGCGACATTTTGTGTGACTGTATTTTTAACTATAAACTGATGCGCTTGCGTATAATTTATTTTTCTATTTGATTTAATTTTTTAATTTTCTTTTTTTACAATTAAAATCTATATCTATTTTGTGTATTAAAAAAAATAAATAATTATATAATTAATTTAATCTATATTTTATTGTTAATTATTAATTTATAATTTAATTGTTACATTTTTTTTTAACATATTCTTCAGCAAGTTTTTTTGCATGTTCAAGTGTATCTGATGTACCATATGTTTCTTCAAATGTTATGTATTTTTGAAATAATGTTTTCATTTTTTTTGGACGAAGATTTTGTACAACAGCACGTTTCAAAACATTTCTAAAAAAAATAAATTAAATATATTTATTATTATTGTTTATTAATTATTTTCTATAATTTAATCTTACCTTGCTAAATCAAATTGATTTTTTTTTCTTAATAAATCAACATATGTAGTCCAAACATCAATTCTATTTGGATATGATAGTAATATTTTTTCAATTAATTCTTTAGTTCTTTTTAAATTACCAAATTCATTTTCTAAAAGTGCAAATTGTACAATATTATCAACATGTTTATTTGGTGGTAAATTTTGTAATGATCTTTGCAACATATGTTTTGATTTATCTGTTAATTCAACAGTTAAATATGCACGAGCACATGCATACCATACTTTTGAATCTGTTTTATATTTTGATGTTATTAATTTAACAATTTCTTCAATTCCATCAATCGATTTTGTTTGACTATATATTGTTAACATATGTAAATATATTTCTTTTGAATCATTTGATTGTACAGCTTCTTTTAAAATATTTTTTACCGTTTCACTTGTACCAAATTTTGATTCTAAATTTAAAAATGCTTTCCATACATCTAATTTTTCTTTTTCTTTACGAAAATTAATTGTTTTTAATGCTCTTCTAGCAATTGAACGTGCTTTATCAATTTCAGTTGCTTGAAGATGATATGCCATATATTTTATCCATACTAATGAATCATCAGGACTTGCTAATACAATTCTGTCAAATTGATCAATTGAATTTGGTAATTCATTATTTGCTAATGCTTCTTCTCTTTGTCTTATTTCTCTTTCTTTAATTCTTTCTTGTTCTCTTCTTTCAGCTGATGTTAATTTTTTTTTTTTTTTCATTGGTTCTTTATCAACATCTTCATCTTCACTAGAACTTGAATCTTGTTTTTTAATTTCATCATCTTTATCATTCCAATCAAAACCTAATGATGGAATTTTTAATTTTTCAATTAAATCCTTATCATTATTATCATTATTATTATTTTCAGTTTTAATTTCTCTTTTTCTTTTTCCAGTTTTTTCTTTTTTTATAATTTTTTCATTTTTTAATTTTTCATCAACAACAGTAATTTTTTTATCTTTTTTAGAATTATTATTATTGATTGTTTCATTTTTTTTTTCAACTACATTATCATTTGGTTTATTTTTTTTCTTTAATTTCTAAAAAATAATAAAATACAATTAAATAAATTTTTCTGTTTATTTGATTAATTAATTTATTAATAAATATAATTTTAATTATTTACTTACAATTGTTTTCGTTGCTTTTGATATAAATTTATCTTCTCCTGGAACTGGAGTATTCATGTCCATCTAAAAAATTTTATAAATAATAAAATTAAAATAATTGAGGTTAGAATTGTATTTTTAGTCTATAATTTTTGTTAATTATATAAATATTCTTTTTCTTATTTTTTTTCATGAAAATAAATAAAAAATATATGATTAAATAAATTAATATTATTTATATTATTTATCACTTTAATTTATTATGAAGTTAAACGTCAAAAAATAAATAATGTGTTTGATAATAATTTTATTACAAAACAAATGTAAGAATTTTTTTGTATTTTTTATATTAAATTAATATTGTTAGAAAAATATAATAAATAATTATTAAATTGTTATTTTATTATATAAAATATTATTTAATTAAGCTTACCTTTTTTGCTTTCATTGTTATAAATATTTATTTATTATCAAATTTGTTAAACACGTTTTTTAGAAAAACTCACGCGGATGCATGGCTGAGTGCAGCTTAGTGGTGTGTGTAAAATGGTGTCGGTTTTAGCCGCTTGCACTGCTCTTTGGTGGAAAAATATGGAACTATTTGTGCATAATGGCGGCTTCAATAAAAAAAAAAGCGCGAAAAATTTAAATATTAAAAACTATTGAAATGAAAAAATCAAGATTAAAATAAAAATATATATACATAAACATACATAATAAATTATCAATATTTATAAGCTAATTAAAAAATAAAATTATAAAAATTTTTGATTTAAAAATATTACTAATAAACTTTAAATAATTATTTTATTTTATTATTTTATTTTATCATGTAATTTATTTGAAACAAAAAAAAAGAATAAAAAAATTTTCTTTTTTATTATTAGAATTAACTGAACAATTTATTTACAATTTAAAATAATTATTTAAAATAAAATTTATTTATGATCCGTTGTAAATTCATCAGTATGAGGACTGTAAGGTCCATGAATTGCACGATTAATAGCAGCTTCAGTAATTTTCATTTGATCATATGATAATATATTAGCTGGTGGCAAAAATGCACCAACACAATATCTATGTTCAGCATTTAAAAAATTAAATGTTGTACATGCATGTTTAATTGGATTAATTTCATATTTAATATCATAACTTTTCATAATATTTTGAAAATCTTTTATAAATGGAGCATCACGAGGATATGCTTTGTCTAAACCTAATATAACAATATCAGGTCTTGGTTCAAGAATTTTAAATATTGTTAATGATTTTTCATCAATATCAGCAGCTTCACCAATATTCCAACCAATAACTGATCTTGGAAATATTAACATTGGACCAAGTATACTAACACCAAGATTTAAACGAAAACCAATCTAAAAAAATAATATTTTAATTATTATATAATTTGATAATATATTAATAAGTTTAAATATTTATAAATTTGTATTATTATTATTATTAATATTATTACTGATGATATTGAATCAACCATCATTCCATATTCAGCATCTTTATTTAGTATTGTCATTGTTGTTTTTCCATCACCTTCATAAGCTCCTTTTCCAGTATGATGACGAATTGGTTGTAAATTTCTAATAAAAAAAAATACAACAATAATATGTAGTCTATTCTGTCAATATTTTCTAATATTTATCAATAAAAATAATAATCTATATTTAAATTAATTACCTGATGAATCTTGTTGAGCTTGATTTTGCAAATTGATGTAATAAATTTGACATTGTTCTTGTTTTTGTTTATATTTGTTTATAATATTTATTTTATAATATCAACAACAATCATAAAACATTAAGATACGTTGTTGTTATTCATTAATATGGGTCAATGTTTTTGGAAGTGACATAATATATTTTAATGGTAATTAAAAATTATTACTCTTTACTTTATCAACAAATTGGAAATCGACACTAGCGTTATCTACTGGGATCAAAAATAACAACGGCTGTTATCGGGTTATTTAAAGTTATAGCCAGTGTTGGGCATTTTTGCATTTTTGGAATATTATACGCATTTTCGTATAATACGGATAAAACGTATAATATGGCAGTGCTGCCGTCGGTAAATAGATTTCCTATATGTTTATGGAACGCGATATCAACAAAAATAAAAATATAACAATAATAATGTATTATCAACATTAAAAATTTTTTAAAACAATTAAAATGTTTAATAAATAAGATTTTTATTGAAATGTTGAATAAAATAACTGTTTTAAAAAGAAAATTTTTTTATAACACTGAAATCCTTGCTACATACTTTTTCTTTTAGCTATTTTCACTTTATTTTTTTAAATAAATTAATTCGTGAATATAATTGTTAAATGAACAATTTTGAGTCATTTACAATTATCCATGGATAAAACGTTTAAAACGTTTAAAACAGGATAAAACGGATAAAACCCACCTGATCTCTCGTAGGCTCAAACTTTCCCTCTTACCGACTATACTTACACTCTTAACCGGTCAAACAATTGTTGTTTATTTAATAAACATTAATAATAACAAGTTTATAAAATTTATAAACATAATATTTATATCATTTATTAACGAACAAATTCGATGATCATATATTTAAAAAAAAACATATTAATAACAACAAATTTATTTAGGTTCGTTTGTTTGTTTTGGTGACAGTTCCCAATTTCGCCACTAGATGGCGACGTTTTATACAAATAGATAAAACTAAGGATGTTTTATACATTAACAACCCTGCCCGACATAAATCATAAAATGAATGATTGTAATTGGTTTGTAGATAATTGTAATGTAATTAGTTTTTTTTGTCACCCCGCTAATTAATTTTAATTAATTATTAAAAATTCGCAGTTGACAGATGGCCGACAATTCATATATATTTAAATAGATGATATTTTTATTGTAATGAGATACCTAATTTATAGCAAATCGTTTGTACATCATGATTCTTTGTTTGTCATTGTTTGATAATTAATATTTTTTTAAATATTAATTAAAAATCATTGTACTTTTTATCCCCTCGTTAATTATTGTTAACTTATATATGCGCATGCGTGACTAAATGTTATGTTCGTGTCATAATAATTAATAACAATTAGAAAAATTATAATATTATTAAATTTTGGATAGTATAAAATTCAAAACAATTACAAAAATAATAATTTAATACCTCACAGATATTAATTATTTACACAAACATCTTCATCTTTATCAATTATTAAAACAAATTAAAATATAAAATTTGGTAAAAAGTGTCATAATATTTAACTAATTAATTAAGTAATTTATATTTATGAATAGGTATAATTAGATAAGTATACGTACCTAAATAAATAAAATATATAAAAATAAAATTGTAACCTCAATTTTTTTTTTAAAACACAAATGTCAATTTAATTTAAATTAATTTATTCATTAACTAATTTATTTATTTATTTATTTATTTATTTATTTATTTATTTATTTATTTATTTATTTATTTATTTATTTATTTATTTATTTATTTATTTATTTATTTATTTATTTATTTATTTATTTATTTATTTATTTATTTATTTATTTATTTATTTATTTATTTATTTATTTATTTATTTATTTATTTATTTATTTATTCATTTATTTATTTATTTATTTATTCATTTCAGATATTGCATTTGTAACCAACAATTTTTTTTTTTTTTAATTTATATTATTAGTTAATTGATAGAAAAATTTTACATTAAATTTATCTTGATGATGATGATGATGGATATTGGTGAGTTTGAAAAAAAATAAATTAATGAATTACCTACAATAAAACATATAAATATAATTTTTAAATAATTAAATTATAGATAAGGAAAAAGGTAAACACCAAAATGAAAAAAAATACAATTTGATAATAATGATACACCAAAAGGTAAAATTATTATTATTATTATACCTATTATAATGTCATTACAATTTATTTATTTATATATTTTTGTTTACATGGAATCATTTATTATTTCAACTACGTTGATTTTAGTTGATGAAGATAATATATCTGAAACTCTTAAAAAAGTCTCAAAACGACATATTGATAATGATGATGAAAAAGAGAACGCACCACCAAAAAAGAAACTTGTCGCGAATAAAGATGCCTTACAAATACATATTGATCAAAACGTGAGTTAATAATTTAATAAATTGATCAAGTTATTAGAAATTATTATTATTATTATTTATTTATTAAGTGAATATAGAGTATGATATATTAATCATCACAAAACAATAAATTAAATTTATTAATTTTTTGCCAACAACCAACATCATTTTATTCAACTAATTCTAAAAATAAAATAATTTGTTATTATTATTATTATTTTATATTCAAATATCGATTAAAAATTATCAAATATTCATTAAATTATTTTATTATTAACTTTTAATGCAAATACAAATTAATTTTCATTTTTTTTTTTTTTTTAATGAAATAATTTTTTTGTCAATAGAATCAAGTAAAACAAAACTTGACAAGCACAAACACAACAGCTAATAATGATAATGATGATGATGATACAACAGAAGGTAATGAAAAAAAAAATAATTCATTTACTTTTCAAAATAATGTAATTACAATAACCATTTTTTTTTTAGAATTTAATAAATTTATTGAAGAGCGTCAAAAGTTAAGTGATATTAAAATCAAAGAATATCATAAAAAACTCTTGCGTGATATGGGAATAACAAATTTTCCTTTATTTAATAAATTGACTATGGATAAATTGAAAACATATGCAAATCATCAAACTCATTTTAAACTGGGCTATCCCAACCAGGAAATCAAGCAACATATTGAACATATTTTAAATGAGTACTTATTTAGTCTCAAAACGATAAAAAAAATACAAAACGAAAGCCACATCGTTAAAAAAGCACTTTCAGATGAAAATATACAAAAGTTTATAGATTATGAATCTGAAGCTTTTGCATCACGTTTTTATTTTCACCAAAGTAAAAATGAGTCTGACCCTGGCGGAACTGGCAATATCGCTTTTGTCGCCTGGGCGATAGCAAAACCAGAGTAAAGCCAGAGATAATAAATATCGAAAATTAATTAGACCAAACGTGAATTTTGGCTGTCTATGAATATATTCTTTAAGATAAATTGTTATTTTACCTCTTGGTAGCAAAAACATTAATTTAAACACATAAAAATAGTTAAAACAAGTAATAATAAAGTTGGCAAATTTTGACGTTTTGAGGTTAACTTAAATCGGCTAGGTACAAAAGTCCCTAGCGTAAAGCAATAGTAAATCCAGACCTTTTCCAGAGTTCATCTTAACAATTCATCTTAAAGAATATATTCATAGACAGCCAAAATTCACGTTTGGTCTAATTAATTTTCGATATTTATTATCTTTGGCTTTACTCTGGTTTTGCTATCGCCCAGGCGACAAAAGCGATATTGTTCTGCTCTGGCTTCGCTCTCACCATTTCCGCCAGGGATATTTTTCCGATTTTTTTTGAATGCACCAAGTCATTTTTTTTAAAAAGTCCTGATCCTGGAAAAAAACGGGAAACGGCATCGGATACCTCTTGCACAGTTCTATAACCCTATTAAAACCCCATATTTTTCCAAATTTTTTTAAAGACACCACAAATTTTTTTTCAAAAAGTCCTGATCCTGGAAAAAAAAGGGAAACTGCATCGGATACCTCTTAGCCAGTTCTATAACCCTGTTAAAACCCCATATTTTTCGGATTTTTTTTAAATGCACCAGGTCAAAAAAAAAAAAAAAGTCCTGATCCTGGAAAAAAACGGGAAACGGCATCGGATACCTCTTGCCAAGTTCTATAACCCTGTTAAAACCTCATATTTTTCCGATTTTTTTTGAATGCACCAGGTCATTTTTTTCAAAAAGTCCTGATCCTGGAAAAAAACGGGAAACTGCATCGGATACCTCTTGCCAAGTTCTATAACCCTGTTAAAACCCCATATTTTTCCGATTTTTTTTAATGCACCAGGTCATTTTTCAAAAAGTCCTGATCCTGGAAAAAAACGGGAAACTGCATCGAATACCTCTTGCCCAGTTCTATAACCCTGTTAAAACCCCATATTTTTCCGAATTTTTTTAAAGACACCACAAATTTTTTTTCAAAAAGTCCTGATCCTGGAAAAAAACGGGAAACGGCATCGGATACCTCTTGCCCAGTTCTATAACCCTGTTAAAACCCCATATTTTTCCGATTTTTTTTAAATGCACCAGGTCATTTTTCAAAAAGTCCTGATCCTGGAAAAAAACGGGAAACTGCATCGGATACCTCTTGCCAAGTTCTATAACCCTGTTAAAATCCCATATTTTTCTGATTTTTTTTGAATGCACCAGGTCATTTTTCAGAAAAAGTCCTGATCCTGGAAAAAAACGGGAAACTGCATCGAATACCTCTTGCCCAGTTCTATAATCCTGTTAAAACCCCATATTTTTCCGAATTTTTTTAAAGACACCACAAATTTTTTTTCAAAAAGTCCTGATCCTGGAAAAAAAAGGGAAACTGCATCGGATACCTCTTGCCAAGTTCTATAACCCTGTTAAAACCCCATATTTTTCCGATTTTTTTTAAATGCACCAGGTCAAAAAAAAAAAAAAGTCCTGATCCTGGAAAAAAACGGGAAACTGCATCGGAATACCTCTTGCCCAGTTCTATAACCCTGTTAAAACCCCATATTTTTCCGAATTTTTTTAAAGACACCACAAATTTTTTTTCAAAAAGTCCTGATCCTGGAAAAAAAACGGGAAACTGCATCGGATACCTCTTGCCAAGTTCTATAACCCTGTTAAAACCCCATATTTTTCCGATTTTTTTTAAATGCACCAGGTCATTTATTTCAAAAAGTCCTGATCCTAGAAAAAAACGGGAAACTGCATCGGATACCTCTTGCCAAGTTCTATAACCCTGTTAAAACCCCATATTTTTCCGATTTTTTTTAAATGCACCAGGTCATTTTTCAGAAAAAGTCCTGATCCTGGAAAAAAACGGGAAACTGCATCGGATACCTCTTGCCAAGTTCTATAACCCTGTTAAAACCCCATATTTTTCCGATTTTTTTTAAATGCACCAGGTCATTTTTCAGAAAAAGTCCTGATCCTGGAAAAAAACGGGAAACGGCATCGGATACCTCTTGCCAAGTTCTATAACCCTGTTAAAATCTCATATTTTTCCGATTTTTTTTAAATGCACCAGCTAATATTTTTCAAAAAGTCCTGATCCTGGAAAAAAACGGGAAACTGCATCGAATACCTCTTGCCCAGTTCTATAACCCTGTTAAAACCCCATATTTTTCCGAATTTTTTTAAAGACACCACAAATTTTTTTTCAAAAAGTCCTGATCCTGGAAAAAAACGGGAAACGGCATCGGATACCTCTTGCCAGTTCTATAACCCTGTTAAAACCCCATATTTTTCCGATTTTTTTTAAATGCACCAGGTCATTTTTTTCAAAAAGTCCTGATCCTGGAAAAAAACGGGAAACGGCATCGGATACCTCTTGCCAAGTTCTATAACCCTGTTAAAACCCCATATTTTTCCGATTTTTTTTAAATGCACCAGGTAATTTTTTTCAAAAAGTCCTGATCCTGGAAAAAAACGGGAAACGGCATTGGATACCTCTTGCCAAGTTCTATAACCCTGTTAAAACCCCATATTTTTCCGATTTTTTTTAAATGCACCAGGTAATTTTTTTCAAAAAGTCCTGATCCTGGAAAAAAACGGGAAACGGCATCGGATACCTCTTGCCAAGTTCTATAACCCTGTTAAAACCCCATATTTTTCCGATTTTTTTTAAATGCACCAGGTCATTTTTTTCAAAAAGTCCTGATCCTGGAAAAAAACGGGAAACGGCATCGGATACCTCTTGCCAAGTTCTATAACCCTGTTAAAACCCCATATTTTTCCGATTTTTTTTAAATGCACCAGGTCATTTTTCAGAAAAAGTCCTGATCCTGGAAAAAAACGGGAAACTGCATCGGATACCTCTTGGCCAGTTCTATAACCCTGTTAAAATCTCATATTTTTCTGATTTTTTTTGAATGCACCAGGTCATTTTTTTCAAAAAGTCCTGATCCTGGAAAAAAACGGGACACTGCATCGAATACCTCTTGCCAAGTTCTATAACCCTGTTAAAACCCCATTTTTTTCCGAATTTTTTTAAAGAAACCACAAATTTTTTTTCAAAAAGTCCTGATCCTGGAAAAAAACGGGAAACGGCATCGGATACCTCTTGCCCAGTTCTATAACCCTGTTAAAACCCCATATTTTTCCGATTTTTTTTAAATGCACCAGGTCATTTTTCAGAAAAAGTCCTGATCCTGGAAAAAAACGGGAAACTGCATCGGATACCTCTTGGCCAGTTCTATAACCCTGTTAAAATCTCATATTTTTCTGATTTTTTTTAAATGCACCAGGTCATTTCTTTTAAAAAGTCCTGATCCTAGAAAAAAACGGGAAACGGCATCGGATACCTCTTGCCAAGTTCTATAACCCTGTTAAAACCCCATATTTTTCCGATTTTTTTTAAATGCACCAGGTCATTTTTCAGAAAAAGTCCTGATCCTGGAAAAAAACGGGAAACTGCATCGGATACCTCTTGGCCAGTTCTATAACCCTGTTAAAATCTCATATTTTTCTGATTTTTTTTGAATGCACCAGGTCATTTTTTTCAAAAAGTCCTGATCCTGGAAAAAAACGGGAAACTGCATCGAATACCTCTTGCCAAGTTCTATAACCCTGTTAAAACCCCATATTTTTCCGAATTTTTTTAAAGACACAATTTTTTTTCAAAAAGTCCTGATCCTGGAAAAAAACGGGAAACGGCATCGGATACCTCTTGCCCAGTTCTATAACCCTGTTAAAACCCCATATTTTTCCGATTTTTTTTAAATGCACCAGGTCATTTTTCAGAAAAAGTCCTGATCCTGGAAAAAAACGGGAAACTGCATCGGATACCTCTTGCCAAGTTCTATAACCCTGTTAAAATCCCATATTTTTCTGATTTTTTTTGAATGCACCAGGTCATTTTTCAGAAAAAGTCCTGATCCTGGAAAAAAACGGGAAACTGCATCGAATACCTCTTGCCCAGTTCTATAATCCTGTTAAAACCCCATATTTTTCCGAATTTTTTTAAAGACACCACAAATTTTTTTTCAAAAAGTCCTGATCCTCGAAAAAAAAGGGAAACTGCATCGGATACCTCTTGCCAAGTTC
>WSYQ01001433.1:0-27317 GCA_011426435.1 Lysiphlebus fabarum
AACGAAAACTCTCGTACAGAATTATGCCCTCTGATGTTTGATAGATTCATTGATAATCTTTTATTTGACTGAACTCGGATATTCTCTATGCTATGGTCTTCATCCGATTCTATATTTTTTGTACCATTATTGTTTTTTTGAACTAATCTTTTTTGGGTGTCAATTTCTCCCGTACTTTCATCAATAATACTGAAATCGCGGTACTCTCTTCTCATAGTAACTTTATTGAAAATATCAGATTCTGAAACTTCAGCTAAATCTGGATGGAGTGTATGACTGTTTAATAAATTTATTGGTTTATTAGAGCCAAACTTATCTTCTGTACTTGATTTGTGTTCAATTATCGCTTTATAATATTGACCAAATATCGTGTATTTTGTTTTTCCATTTCTATTTTTTGTTCCAGTATTCTTACTTTGTTCACGATTTTTTCTGGCAAATTTAGCATCATTTAGTATCCCAGTTTCGTCCAACGAAAACTCTCGTACAGAATCATGCCCTCCGATGTTTGATAGATTCATTGATAATCTTTCATTTGACTGAACTCGGATATTCTCTATGCTATGGTCTTCATCCGATTCTATATTTTTTGTACCATTATTGTTTTTTTGAAATAATCTTCTTTGGGTGTCAATTTCTCCTGTACTTTCATCATTAACTTCATCTAAATCTGGATGGAGTGTATGACTGTTTAATAAATTTATTGGTTTATTAGAGCCAAACTTATCTTCTGTACTTGATTTGTGTTCAATTATCGCTTTATAATATTGACCAAATATCGTGTATTTTGTTTTTCCATTTTTATTTTTTGTTCCAGTATTCTTACTTTGTTCACGATTTTTTCTGGCAAATTCAGCATCATTTAGTATCCCAGTTTCGTCCAACGAAAACTCTCGTACAGAATTATGCCCTCCGATGTTTGATAGATTCATTGATAATCTTTCATTTGACTGAACTCGGATATTCTCTATGCTATGGTCTTCATCCGATTCTATATTTTTTGTACCATTATTGTTTTTTTGAAATAATCTTCTTTGGGTGTCAATTTCTCCTGTACTTTCATCATTAACTTCATCTAAATCTGGATGGGGTGTATGACTGTTTAATAAAATTATTGCTTTATTAGAGCAAAACTTATCTTCTGTAATTGATTTGTGTTCAATTATCGTTTTATAATATTGACCAAATATCGTGTATTTTGTTTTTCCATTTTGATTTTTTGTTCCAGTATTCTTACTTTGTTCACGATTTTTTCTGGCAAATTCAGCATCATTAGGTATCCCAGTTTCGTCCAACGAAAACTGTCGTACAGAATTATGCCCTCCGATGTTTGATAGATTTATTGATAATCTTTTATTTGACTGAACTCGGATATTCTCTATGCTATGGTCTTCATCCGATTCTATATTTTTTGTACCATTATTGTTTTTTTGAACTAATCTTTTTTGGGTGTCAATTTCTCCCGTACTTTCATCAATAATACTGAAATCGCGGTACTCTCTTCTCATAGTAACTTTATTGAAAATATCAGATTCTGAAACTTCAGCTAAATCTGGATGGAGTGTATGACTGTTTAATAAATTTATTGGTTTATTAGAGCCAAACTTATCTTCTGTACTTGATTTGTGTTCAATTATCGCTTTATAATATTGACCAAATATCGTGTATTTTGTTTTTCCATTTTTATTTTTTGTTCCAGTATTTTTACTTTGTTCACGATTTTTTCTGGCAAATTCAGCATCATTTAGTATCCCAGTTTCGTCCAACGAAAACTCTCGTACAGAATTATGCCCTCCGATGTTTGATAGATTCATTGATAATCTTTCATTTGACTGAACTCGGATATTCTCTATGCTATGGTCTTCATCCGATTCTATATTTTTTGTACCATTATTGTTTTTTTGAAATAATCTACTTTGGGTGTCAATTTCTCCTGTACTTTCATCATTAACTTCATCTAAATCTGGATGGGGTGTATGACTGTTTAATAAATTTATTGGTTTATTAGAGCCAAACTTATCTTCTGTAATTGATTTGTGTTCAATTATCGTTTTATAATATTGACCAAATATCGTGTATTTTCCATTTTTATTTTTTGTTCCAGTATTTTTACTTTGTTCACGATTTTTTCCGGCGAATTCAGCATCATTTAGTATCCCAGTTTCGTCCAACGAAAACTCTCGTACAGAATTATGCCCTCCGATGTTTGATAGATTCATTGATAATCTTTCATTTGACTGAACTCGGATATGCTCTATGCTATGGTCTTCATCCGATTCTATATTTTTTGTACCATGATTGTTTATTTGAACTAATCTTCTTTGGGTGTCAATTTCTCCCGTACTTTCATCAATAATACTGAAATCGCGGTACTCTCTTCTCATAGTAACTTTATTAAAAATATCAGATTCTGAAACTTCAGCTAAATCTGGATGGAGTGTATGACTGTTTAATAAATTTATTGGTTTATTAAAGCCAAACTTATCTTCTGTACTTGATTCGTGTTCAATTATCGCTTTATAATATTGACCAAATATCGTGTATTTTGTTTTTCCATTTTTATTTTTTGTTCCAGTATTTTTACTTTGTTCACGATTTTTTCTGGCAAATTCAGCATCATTTAGTATCCCAGTTTCGTCCAAAGAAAACTCTCGTACAGAATTATGCCCTCCGATGTTTGATAGATTCATTGATAATCTTTCATTTGACTGAACTCGGATATTCTCTATGCTATGGTCTTCATCCGATTCTATATTTTTTGTACCATTATTGTTTTTTTGAAATAATCTTCTTTGGGTGTCAATTTCTTCTGTACTTTCATCATTAACTTCATCTAAATCTGGATGGAGTGTATGACTGTTTAATAAATTTATTGGTTTATTAGAGCCAAACTTATCTTCTGTACTTGATTTGTGTTCAATTATCGCTTTATAATATTGACCAAATATCGTGTATTTTGTTTTTCCATTTTTATTTTTTGTTCCAGTATTTTTACTTTGTTCACGATTTTTTCTGGCAAATTCAGCATCATTTAGAGTACTTTGGGTGTCAATTTCTCCTGTACTTTCATCATTAACTTCATCTAAATCTGGATGGGGTGTATGACTGTTTAATAAATTTATTGGTTTATTAGAGCCAAACTTATCTTCTGTAATTGATTTGTGTTCAATTATCGTTTTATAATATTGACCAAATATCGTGTATTTTGTTTTTCTATCTTTATTTTTGTTCCAGTATTCTTACTTTGTTCACGATTTTTTCTGGCGAATTCAGCATCATTTAGTATCCCAGTTTCGTCCAACGAAAACTCTCGTACAGAATTATGCCCTCCGATGTTTGATAGATTCATTGATAATCTTTCATTTGACTGAACTCGGATATTCTCTATGCTATGGTCTTCATCCGATTCTATATTTTTTGTACCATTATTGTTTTTTTGAACTAATCTTCTTTGGGTGTCAATTTCTCCCGTACTCTCATCAATAATACTGAAATCGCGGTACTCTCTTCTCATAGTAACTTTATTGAAAATATCAGATTCTGAAACTTCAGCTAAATCTGGATGGAGTGTATGACTGTTTAATAAATTTATTGGTTTATTAGAGCCAAACTTATCTTCTGTACTTGATTTGTGTTCAATTATCGCTTTATAATATTGACCAAATATCGTGTATTTTGTTTTTCCATTTTTATTTTTTGTTCCAGTATTTTTACTTTGTTCACGATTTTTTCTGGCAAATTCAGCATCATTAAGTATCCCAGTTTCGTCCAACGAAAACTCTCGTACAGAATTATGCCCTCCGATGTTTGATAGATTCATTGATAATCTTCCATTTGACTGAACTCGGATATTCTCTATGCTATGGTCTTCATCCGTTTCTATATTTTTTGTACCATTATTGTTTTTTTGAAATAATCTTCTTTGGGTGTCAATTTCTTCTGTACTTTCATCATTAACTTCATCTAAATCTGGATGGGGTGTATGACTGTTTAATAAATTTATTGGTTTATTAGAGCCAAACTTATCTTCTGTAATTGATTTGTGTTCAATTATCGTTTTATAATATTGACCAAATATCGTGTATTTTGTTTTTCCATTTTGATTTTTTGTTCCAGTATTCTTACTTTGTTCACGATTTTTTCTGGCAAATTTAGCTTCATTTAGTATCCCAGTTTCGTCCAACGAAGACTCTTGTACAGAATTATGCCCTCCGATGTTTGATAGATTCATTGATAATCTTTCATTTGACTGAACTCGGATATTCTCTATGCTATGGTCTTCATCCGTTTCTATATTTTTTGTACCATTATTGTTTTTTTGAAATAATCTTCTTTGGGTGTCAATTTCTCCCGTACTTTCATCAATAATACTGAAATCGCGGTACTCTCTTCTCATAGTAACTTTATTAAAAATATCAGATTCTGAAACTTCAGCTAAATCTGGATGGAGTGTATGACTGTTTAATAAATTTATTGGTTTATTAAAGCCAAACTTATCTTCTGTACTTGATTCGTGTTCAATTATCGCTTTATAATATTGACCAAATATCGTGAATTTTGTTTTTCCATTTTTATTTTTTGTTCCAGTATTTTTACTTTGTTCACGATTTTTTCTGGCAAATTCAGCATCATTTAGTATCCCAGTTTCGTCCAACGAAAACTCTCGTACAGAATTATGCCCTCCGATGTTTGATAGATTCATTGATAATCTTTCATTTGACTGAACTCGGATATTCTCTATGCTATGGTCTTCATCCGATTCTATATTTTTTGTACCATTATTGTTTTTTTGAAATAATCTTCTTTGGGTGTCAATTTCTCCTGTACTTTCATCATTAACTTCATCTAAATCTGGATGGGGTGTATGACTGTTTAATAAATTTATTGGTTTATTAGAGCCAAACTTATCTTCTGTAATTGATTTGTGTTCAATTATCGTTTTATAATATTGACCAAATATCGTGTATTTTCCATTTTTATTTTTTGTTCCAGTATTTTTACTTTGTTCACGATTTTTTCCGGCGAATTCAGCATCATTTAGTATCCCAGTTTCGTCCAACGAAAACTCTCGTACAGAATTATGCCCTCCGATGTTTGATAGATTCATTGATAATCTTTCATTTGACTGAACTCGGATATTCTCTATGCTATGGTCTTCATCCGATTCTATATTTTTTGTACCATTATTGTTTTTTTGAAATAATCTTCTTTGGGTGTCAATTTCTCCTGTACTTTCATCATTAACTTCATCTAAATCTGGATGGGGTGTATGACTGTTTAATAAATTTATTGGTTTATTAGAGCCAAACTTATCTTCTGTAATTGATTTGTGTTCAATTATCGTTTTATAATATTGACCAAATATCGTGTATTTTGTTTTTCCATTTTTATTTTTTGTTCCAGTATTCTTACTTTGTTCACGATTTTTTCTGGCAAATTCAGCATCATTTAGTATCCCAGTTTCGTCCAACGAAAACTCTCGTACAGAATTATGCCCTCCGATGTTTGATAGATTCATTGATAATCTTTCATTTGACTGAACTCGGATATTCTCTATGCTATGGTCTTCATCCGATTCTATATTTTTTGTACCATTATTGTTTTTTTGAAATAATCTTCTTTGGGTGTCAATTTCTCCTGTACTTTCATCATTAACTTCATCTAAATCTGGATGGGGTGTATGACTGTTTAATAAAATTATTGCTTTATTAGAGCAAAACTTATCTTCTGTAATTGATTTGTGTTCAATTATCGTTTTATAATATTGACCAAATATCGTGTATTTTGTTTTTCCATTTTGATTTTTTGTTCCAGTATTCTTACTTTGTTCACGATTTTTTCTGGCAAATTCAGCATCATTAGGTATCCCAGTTTCGTCCAACGAAAACTGTCGTACAGAATTATGCCCTCCGATGTTTGATAGATTTATTGATAATCTTTCATTTGACTGAACTCGGATATTCTCTATGCTATGGTCTTCATCCGATTCTATATTTTTTGTACCATGATTGTTTATTTGAACTAATCTTCTTTGGGTGTCAATTTCTCCCGTACTTTCATCAATAATACTGAAATCGCGGTACTCTCTTCTCATAGTAACTTTATTAAAAATATCAGATTCTGAAACTTCAGCTAAATCTGGATGGAGTGTATGACTGTTTAATAAATTTATTGGTTTATTAGAGCAAAACTTATCTTCTGTACTTGATTTGTGTTCAATTATCGCTTTATAATATTGACCAAATATCGTGTATTTTGTTTTTCCATTTTTATTTTTTGTTCCAGTATTTTTACTTTGTTCACGATTTTTTCTGGCAAATTCAGCATCATTTAGTATCCCAGTTTCGTCCAACGAAAACTCTCGTACAGAATTATGCCCTCCGATGTTTGATAGATTCATTGATAATCTTTCATTTGACTGAACTCGGATATTCTCTATGCTATGGTCTTCATCCGATTCTATATTTTTTGTACCATTATTGTTTTTTTGAAATAATCTACTTTGGGTATCAATTTCTCCTGTACTTTCATCATTAACTTCATCTAAATCTGGATGGGGTGTATGACTGTTTAATAAATTTATTGGTTTATTAGAGCCAAACTTATCTTCTGTAATTGATTTGTGTTCAATTATCGTTTTATAATATTGACCAAATATCGTGTATTTTCCATTTTTATTTTTTGTTCCAGTATTTTTACTTTGTTCACGATTTTTTCCGGCGAATTCAGCATCATTTAGTATCCCAGTTTCGTCCAACGAAAACTCTCGTACAGAATTATGCCCTCCGATGTTTGATAGATTCATTGATAATCTTTCATTTGACTGAACTCGGATATTCTCTATGCTATGGTCTTCATCCGATTCTATATTTTTTGTACTATTATTGTTTTTTTGAAATAATCTACTTTGGGTGTCAATTTCTCCTGTACTTTCATCATTAACTTCATCTAAATCTGGATGGGGTGTATGACTGTTTAATAAATTTATTGGTTTATTAGAGCCAAACTTATCTTCTGTAATTGATTTGTGTTCAATTATCGTTTTATAATATTGACCAAATATCGTGTATTTTGTTTTTCCATTTTGATTTTTTGTTCCAGTATTTTTACTTTGTTCACGATTTTTTCTGGCAAATTCAGCATCATTCAGAATCCCAGTTTCGTCCAACGAAAACTCTCGTACAGAATTATGCCCTCCGATGTTTGATAGATTCATTGATAATCTTTCATTTGACTGAACTCGGATATTCTCTATGCTATGGTCTTCATCCGATTCTATATTTTTTGTACCATGATTGTTTATTTGAACTAATCTTCTTTGGGTGTCAATTTCTCCCGTACTTTCATCAATAATACTGAAATCGCGGTACTCTCTTCTCATAGTAACTTTATTAAAAATATCAGATTCTGAAACTTCAGCTAAATCTGGATGGAGTGTATGACTGTTTAATAAATTTATTGGTTTATTAAAGCCAAACTTATCTTCTGTACTTGATTCGTGTTCAATTATCGCTTTATAATATTGACCAAATATCGTGTATTTTGTTTTTCCATTTTTATTTTTTGTTCCAGTATTTTTACTTTGTTCACGATTTTTTCTGGCAAATTCAGCATCATTTAGTATCCCAGTTTCGTCCAAAGAAAACTCTCGTACAGAATTATGCCCTCCGATGTTTGATAGATTCATTGATAATCTTTCATTTGACTGAACTCGGATATTCTCTATGCTATGGTCTTCATCCGATTCTATATTTTTTGTACCATTATTGTTTTTTTGAAATAATCTTCTTTGGGTGTCAATTTCTTCTGTACTTTCATCATTAACTTCATCTAAATCTGGATGGAGTGTATGACTGTTTAATAAATTTATTGGTTTATTAGAGCCAAACTTATCTTCTGTACTTGATTTGTGTTCAATTATCGCTTTATAATATTGACCAAATATCGTGTATTTTGTTTTTCCATTTTTATTTTTTGTTCCAGTATTTTTACTTTGTTCACGATTTTTTCTGGCAAATTCAGCATCATTTAGAGTACTTTGGGTGTCAATTTCTCCTGTACTTTCATCATTAACTTCATCTAAATCTGGATGGGGTGTATGACTGTTTAATAAATTTATTGGTTTATTAGAGCCAAACTTATCTTCTGTAATTGATTTGTGTTCAATTATCGTTTTATAATATTGACCAAATATCGTGTATTTTGTTTTTCTATCTTTATTTTTGTTCCAGTATTCTTACTTTGTTCACGATTTTTTCTGGCGAATTCAGCATCATTTAGTATCCCAGTTTCGTCCAACGAAAACTCTCGTACAGAATTATGCCCTCCGATGTTTGATAGATTCATTGATAATCTTTCATTTGACTGAACTCGGATATTCTCTATGCTATGGTCTTCATCCGATTCTATATTTTTTGTACCATTATTGTTTTTTTGAACTAATCTTCTTTGGGTGTCAATTTCTCCCGTACTCTCATCAATAATACTGAAATCGCGGTACTCTCTTCTCATAGTAACTTTATTGAAAATATCAGATTCTGAAACTTCAGCTAAATCTGGATGGAGTGTATGACTGTTTAATAAATTTATTGGTTTATTAGAGCCAAACTTATCTTCTGTACTTGATTTGTGTTCAATTATCGCTTTATAATATTGACCAAATATCGTGTATTTTGTTTTTCCATTTTTATTTTTTGTTCCAGTATTTTTACTTTGTTCACGATTTTTTCTGGCAAATTCAGCATCATTAAGTATCCCAGTTTCGTCCAACGAAAACTCTCGTACAGAATTATGCCCTCCGATGTTTGATAGATTCATTGATAATCTTTCATTTGACTGAACTCGGATATTCTCTATGCTATGGTCTTCATCCGTTTCTATATTTTTTGTACCATTATTGTTTTTTTGAAATAATCTTCTTTGGGTGTCAATTTCTCCTGTACTTTCATCATTAACTTCATCTAAATCTGGATGGGGTGTATGACTGTTTAATAAATTTATTGGTTTATTAGAGCCAAACTTATCTTCTGTAATTGATTTGTGTTCAATTATCGTTTTATAATATTGACCAAATATCGTGTATTTTGTTTTTCCATTTTGATTTTTTGTTCCAGTATTCTTACTTTGTTCACGATTTTTTCTGGCAAATTTAGCTTCATTTAGTATCCCAGTTTCGTCCAACGAAGACTCTTGTACAGAATTATGCCCTCCGATGTTTGATAGATTCATTGATAATCTTTCATTTGACTGAACTCGGATATTCTCTATGCTATGGTCTTCATCCGTTTCTATATTTTTTGTACCATTATTGTTTTTTTGAAATAATCTTCTTTGGGTGTCAATTTCTCCCGTACTTTCATCAATAATACTGAAATCGCGGTACTCTCTTCTCATAGTAACTTTATTAAAAATATCAGATTCTGAAACTTCAGCTAAATCTGGATGGAGTGTATGACTGTTTAATAAATTTATTGGTTTATTAAAGCCAAACTTATCTTCTGTACTTGATTCGTGTTCAATTATCGCTTTATAATATTGACCAAATATCGTGAATTTTGTTTTTCCATTTTTATTTTTTGTTCCAGTATTTTTACTTTGTTCACGATTTTTTCTGGCAAATTCAGCATCATTTTGTATCCCAGTTTCGTCCAACGAAAACTCTCGTACAGAATTATGCCCTCCGATGTTTGATAGATTCATTGATAATCTTACATTTGACTGAACTCGGATATTCTCTATGCTATGGTCTTCATCCGATTCTATATTTTTTGTACCATTATTGTTTTTTTGAAATAATCTTCTTTGGGTGTCAATTTCTCCTGTACTTTCATCATTAACTTCATCTAAATCTGGATGGGGTGTATGACTGTTTAATAAATTTATTGGTTTATTAGAGCCAAACTTATCTTCTGTAATTGATTTGTGTTCAATTATCGTTTTATAATATTGACCAAATATCGTGTATTTTCCATTTTTATTTTTTGTTCCAGTATTTTTACTTTGTTCACGATTTTTTCCGGCGAATTCAGCATCATTTAGTATCCCAGTTTCGTCCAACGAAAACTCTCGTACAGAATTATGCCCTCCGATGTTTGATAGATTCATTGATAATCTTTCATTTGACTGAACTCGGATATTCTCTATGCTATGGTCTTCATCCGATTCTATATTTTTTGTACCATTATTGTTTTTTTGAAATAATCTTCTTTGAGTGTCAATTTCTCCTGTACTTTCATCATTAACTTCATCTAAATCTGGATGGGGTGTATGACTGTTTAATAAAATTATTGCTTTATTAGAGCCAAACTTATCTTCTGTAATTGATTTGTGTTCAATTATCGTTTTATAATATTGACCAAATATCGTGTATTTTGTTTTTCCATTTTTATTTTTTGTTCCAGTATTTTTACTTTGTTCACGATTTTTTCTGGCGAATTCAGCATCATTTAGTATCCCAGTTTCGTCCAACGAAAACTCTCGTACAGAATTATGCCCTCTGATGTTTGATAGATTCATTGATAATCTTTTATTTGACTGAACTCGGATATTCTCTATGCTATGGTCTTCATCCGATTCTATATTTTTTGTACCATTATTGTTTTTTTGAACTAATCTTTTTTGGGTGTCAATTTCTCCCGTACTTTCATCAATAATACTGAAATCGCGGTACTCTCTTCTCATAGTAACTTTATTGAAAATATCAGATTCTGAAACTTCAGCTAAATCTGGATGGAGTGTATGACTGTTTAATAAATTTATTGGTTTATTAGAGCCAAACTTATCTTCTGTACTTGATTTGTGTTCAATTATCGCTTTATAATATTGACCAAATATCGTGTATTTTGTTTTTCCATTTCTATTTTTTGTTCCAGTATTCTTACTTTGTTCACGATTTTTTCTGGCAAATTTAGCATCATTTAGTATCCCAGTTTCGTCCAACGAAAACTCTCGTACAGAATCATGCCCTCCGATGTTTGATAGATTCATTGATAATCTTTCATTTGACTGAACTCGGATATTCTCTATGCTATGGTCTTCATCCGATTCTATATTTTTTGTACCATTATTGTTTTTTTGAAATAATCTTCTTTGGGTGTCAATTTCTCCTGTACTTTCATCATTAACTTCATCTAAATCTGGATGGGGTGTATGACTGTTTAATAAATTTATTGGTTTATTAGAGCCAAACTTATCTTCTGTAATTGATTTGTGTTCAATTATCGTTTTATAATATTGACCAAATATCGTGTATTTTGTTTTTCCATTTTTATTTTTTGTTCCAGTATTCTTACTTTGTTCACGATTTTTTCTGGCAAATTCAGCATCATTTAGTATCCCAGTTTCGTCCAACGAAAACTCTCGTACAGAATTATGCCCTCCGATGTTTGATAGATTCATTGATAATCTTTCATTTGACTGAACTCGGATATTCTCTATGCTATGGTCTTCATCCGATTCTATATTTTTTGTACCATTATTGTTTTTTTGAAATAATCTTCTTTGGGTGTCAATTTCTCCTGTACTTTCATCATTAACTTCATCTAAATCTGGATGGGGTGTATGACTGTTTAATAAAATTATTGCTTTATTAGAGCAAAACTTATCTTCTGTAATTGATTTGTGTTCAATTATCGTTTTATAATATTGACCAAATATCGTGTATTTTGTTTTTCCATTTTGATTTTTTGTTCCAGTATTCTTACTTTGTTCACGATTTTTTCTGGCAAATTCAGCATCATTAGGTATCCCAGTTTCGTCCAACGAAAACTGTCGTACAGAATTATGCCCTCCGATGTTTGATAGATTTATTGATAATCTTTCATTTGACTGAACTCGGATATTCTCTATGCTATGGTCTTCATCCGATTCTATATTTTTTGTACCATGATTGTTTATTTGAACTAATCTTCTTTGGGTGTCAATTTCTCCCGTACTTTCATCAATAATACTGAAATCGCGGTACTCTCTTCTCATAGTAACTTTATTAAAAATATCAGATTCTGAAACTTCAGCTAAATCTGGATGGAGTGTATGACTGTTTAATAAATTTATTGGTTTATTAGAGCAAAACTTATCTTCTGTACTTGATTTGTGTTCAATTATCGCTTTATAATATTGACCAAATATCGTGTATTTTGTTTTTCCATTTTTATTTTTTGTTCCAGTATTTTTACTTTGTTCACGATTTTTTCTGGCAAATTCAGCATCATTTAGTATCCCAGTTTCGTCCAACGAAAACTCTCGTACAGAATTATGCCCTCCGATGTTTGATAGATTCATTGATAATCTTTCATTTGACTGAACTCGGATATTCTCTATGCTATGGTCTTCATCCGATTCTATATTTTTTGTACCATTATTGTTTTTTTGAAATAATCTACTTTGGGTATCAATTTCTCCTGTACTTTCATCATTAACTTCATCTAAATCTGGATGGGGTGTATGACTGTTTAATAAATTTATTGGTTTATTAGAGCCAAACTTATCTTCTGTAATTGATTTGTGTTCAATTATCGTTTTATAATATTGACCAAATATCGTGTATTTTCCATTTTTATTTTTTGTTCCAGTATTTTTACTTTGTTCACGATTTTTTCCGGCGAATTCAGCATCATTTAGTATCCCAGTTTCGTCCAACGAAAACTCTCGTACAGAATTATGCCCTCCGATGTTTGATAGATTCATTGATAATCTTTCATTTGACTGAACTCGGATATGCTCTATGCTATGGTCTTCATCCGATTCTATATTTTTTGTACCATGATTGTTTATTTGAACTAATCTTCTTTGGGTGTCAATTTCTCCCGTACTTTCATCAATAATACTGAAATCGCGGTACTCTCTTCTCATAGTAACTTTATTAAAAATATCAGATTCTGAAACTTCAGCTAAATCTGGATGGAGTGTATGACTGTTTAATAAATTTATTGGTTTATTAGAGCAAAACTTATCTTCTGTACTTGATTTGTGTTCAATTATCGCTTTATAATATTGACCAAATATCGTGTATTTTGTTTTTCCATTTTTATTTTTTGTTCCAGTATTTTTACTTTGTTCACGATTTTTTCTGGCAAATTCAGCATCATTTAGTATCCCAGTTTCGTCCAACGAAAACTCTCGTACAGAATTATGCCCTCCGATGTTTGATAGATTCATTGATAATCTTTCATTTGACTGAACTCGGATATTCTCTATGCTATGGTCTTCATCCGATTCTATATTTTTTGTACCATTATTGTTTTTTTGAAATAATCTACTTTGGGTATCAATTTCTCCTGTACTTTCATCATTAACTTCATCTAAATCTGGATGGGGTGTATGACTGTTTAATAAATTTATTGGTTTATTAGAGCCAAACTTATCTTCTGTAATTGATTTGTGTTCAATTATCGTTTTATAATATTGACCAAATATCGTGTATTTTCCATTTTTATTTTTTGTTCCAGTATTTTTACTTTGTTCACGATTTTTTCCGGCGAATTCAGCATCATTTAGTATCCCAGTTTCGTCCAACGAAAACTCTCGTACAGAATTATGCCCTCCGATGTTTGATAGATTCATTGATAATCTTTCATTTGACTGAACTCGGATATGCTCTATGCTATGGTCTTCATCCGATTCTATATTTTTTGTACCATGATTGTTTATTTGAACTAATCTTCTTTGGGTGTCAATTTCTCCCGTACTTTCATCAATAATACTGAAATCGCGGTACTCTCTTCTCATAGTAACTTTATTAAAAATATCAGATTCTGAAACTTCAGCTAAATCTGGATGGAGTGTATGACTGTTTAATAAATTTATTGGTTTATTAAAGCCAAACTTATCTTCTGTACTTGATTCGTGTTCAATTATCGCTTTATAATATTGACCAAATATCGTGTATTTTGTTTTTCCATTTTTATTTTTTGTTCCAGTATTTTTACTTTGTTCAAGATTTTTTCTGGCAAATTCAGCATCATTTAGTATCCCAGTTTCGTCCAAAGAAAACTCTCGTACAGAATTATGCCCTCCGATGTTTGATAGATTCATTGATAATCTTTCATTTGACTGAACTCGGATATTCTCTATGCTATGGTCTTCATCCGATTCTATATTTTTTGTACCATTATTGTTTTTTTGAAATAATCTTCTTTGGGTGTCAATTTCTTCTGTACTTTCATCATTAACTTCATCTAAATCTGGATGGAGTGTATGACTGTTTAATAAATTTATTGGTTTATTAGAGCCAAACTTATCTTCTGTACTTGATTTGTGTTCAATTATCGCTTTATAATATTGACCAAATATCGTGTATTTTGTTTTTCCATTTTTATTTTTTGTTCCAGTATTTTTACTTTGTTCACGATTTTTTCTGGCAAATTCAGCATCATTTAGAGTACTTTGGGTGTCAATTTCTCCTGTACTTTCATCATTAACTTCATCTAAATCTGGATGGGGTGTATGACTGTTTAATAAATTTATTGGTTTATTAGAGCCAAACTTATCTTCTGTAATTGATTTGTGTTCAATTATCGTTTTATAATATTGACCAAATATCGTGTATTTTGTTTTTCTATCTTTATTTTTGTTCCAGTATTCTTACTTTGTTCACGATTTTTTCCGGCGAATTCAGCATCATTTAGTATCCCAGTTTCGTCCAACGAAAACTCTCGTACAGAATTATGCCCTCTGATGTTTGATAGATTCATTGATAATCTTTCATTTGACTGAACTCGGATATTCTCTATGCTATGGTCTTCATCCGATTCTATATTTTTTGTACCATGATTTTTTATTTGAACTAATCTTCTTTGGGTGTCAATTTCTCCCGTACTTTCATCAATAATACTGAAATCGCGGTGCTCTCTTCTCATAGTAACTTTATTGAAAATATCAGATTCTGAAACTTCATCTAAATCTGGATGGGGTGTATGACTGTTTAATGAATTTATTGGTTTATTAGAGCCAAACTTATCTTCTGTAATTGATTTGTGTTCAATTATCGTTTTATAATATTGACCAAATATCGTGTATTTTGTTTTTCCATTTTGATTTTTTGTTCCAGTATTTTTACTTTGTTCACGATTTTTTCTGGCAAATTCAGCATCATTCAGAATCCCAGTTTCGTCCAACGAAAACTCTCGTACAGAATTATGCCCTCCGATGTTTGATAGATTCATTGATAATCTTTCATTTGACTGAACTCGGATATTCTCTATGCTATGGTCTTCATCCGATTCTATATTTTTTGTACCATTATTGTTTTTTTGAACTAATCTTCTTTGGGTGTCAATTTCTCCCGTACTTTCATCAATAATACTGAAATCGCGGTACTCTCTTCTCATAGTAACTTTATTAAAAATATCAGATTCTGAAACTTCAGCTAAATCTGGATGGAGTGTATGACTGTTTAATAAATTTATTGGTTTATTAGAGCCAAACTTATCTTCTGTACTTGATTTGTGTTCAATTATCGCTTTATAATATTGACCAAATATCGTGTATTTTGTTTTTCCATTTTTATTTTTTGTTCCAGTATTTTTACTTTGTTCACGATTTTTTCTGGCAAATTCAGCATCATTTAGTATCCCAGTTTCGTCCAACGAAAACTCTCGTACAGAATTATGCCCTCCGATGTTTGATAGATTCATTGATAATCTTTCATTTGACTGAACTCGGATATTCTCTATGCTATGGTCTTCATCCGATTCTATATTTTTTGTACCATTATTGTTTTTTTGAAATAATCTACTTTGGGTGTCAATTTCTCCTGTACTTTCATCATTAACTTCATCTAAATCTGGATGGGGTGTATGACTGTTTAATAAATTTATTGGTTTATTAGAGCCAAACTTATCTTCTGTACTTGATTTGTGTTCAATTATCGTTTTATAATATTGACCAAATATCGTGTATTTTGTTTTTCCATTTTTATTTTTTGTTCCAGTATTCTTACTTTGTTCACGATTTTTTCTGGCGAATTCAGCATCATTTAGTATCCCAGTTTCGTCAAACGAAAACTCTCGTACAGAATTATGCCCTCCGATGTTTGATAGATTCATTGATAATCTTTCATTTGACTGAACTCGGATATTCTCTATGCTATGGTCTTCATCCGATTCTATATTTTTTGTACCATTATTGTTTTTTTGAAATAATCTACTTTGGGTGTCAATTTCTCCTGTACTTTCATCATTAACTTCATCTAAATCTGGATGGGGTGTATGACTGTTTAATAAATTTATTGGTTTATTAGAGCCAAACTTATCTTCTGTAATTGATTTGTGTTTAATTATCGTTTTATAATATTGACCAAATATCGTGTATTTTGTTTTTCCATTTTTATTTTTTGTTCCAGTATTCTTACTTTGTTCACGATTTTTTCTGGCAAATTCAGCATCATTTAGTATCCCAGTTTCGTCCAACGAAAACTCTCGTACAGAATTATGCCCTCCGATGTTTGATAGATTCATTGATAATCTTTCATTTGACTGAACTCGGATATTCTCTATGCTATGGTCTTCATCCGATTCTATATTTTTTGTACCATTATTGTTTTTTTGAACTAATCTTCTTTGGGTGTCAATTTCTCCCGTACTTTCATCAATAATACTGAAATCGCGGTACTCTCTTCTCATAGTAACTTTATTGAAAATATCAGATTCTGAAACTTCATCTAAATCTGGATGGGGTGTATGACTGTTTAATAAATTTATTGGTTTATTAGAGCCAAACTTATCTTCTGTACTTGATTTGTGTTCAATTATCGCTTTATAATATTGACCAAATATCGTGTATTTTGTTTTTCCATTTTTATTTTTTGTTCCAGTATTTTTACTTTGTTCACGATTTTTTCTGGCGAATTCAGCATCATTTAGTATCCCAGTTTCGTCCAACGAAAACTCTCGTACAGAATTATGCCCTCCGATGTTTGATAGATTCATTGATAATCTTTCATTTGACTGAACTCGGATATTCTCTATGCTATGGTCTTCATCCGATTCTATATTTTTTGTACCATTATTGTTTTTTTGAAATAATCTTCTTTGGGTGTCAATTTCTCCCGTACTTTCATCAATAATACTGAAATCGCGGTACTCTCTTCTCATAGTAACTTTATTAAAAATATGAGATTCTGAAACTTCATCTAAATCTGGATGGGGTGTATGACTGTTTAATAAATTTATTGGTTTATTAGAGCCAAACTTAGTTTCTGTACTTGATTTGTGTTCAATTATCGCTTTATAATATTGACCAAATATCGTGTATTTTGTTTTTCCATTTTGATTTTTTGTTCCAGTATTCTTACTTTGTTCACATTTTTTTTCTGGCAAATTTAGCATCATTTAGTATCCCAGTTTCGTCCAACGAAAACTCTCGTACAGAATTATGCCCTCTGATGTTTGATAGATTCATTGATAATCTTTCATTTGACTGAACTCGGATATTCTCTATGCTATGGTCTTCATCCGATTCTATATTTTTTGTACCATGATTTTTTATTTGAACTAATCTTCTTTGGGTGTCAATTTCTCCCGTACTTTCATCAATAATACTGAAATCGCGGTGCTCTCTTCTCATAGTAACTTTATTGAAAATATCAGATTCTGAAACTTCATCTAAATCTGGATGGGGTGTATGACTGTTTAATGAATTTATTGGTTTATTAGAGCCAAACTTATCTTCTGTAATTGATTTGTGTTCAATTATCGTTTTATAATATTGACCAAATATCGTGTATTTTGTTTTTCCATTTTGATTTTTTGTTCCAGTATTTTTACTTTGTTCACGATTTTTTCTGGCAAATTCAGCATCATTCAGAATCCCAGTTTCGTCCAACGAAAACTCTCGTACAGAATTATGCCCTCCGATGTTTGATAGATTCATTGATAATCTTTCATTTGACTGAACTCGGATATTCTCTATGCTATGGTCTTCATCTTATACACATTCTATGGTCTTCATCCGATTCTATATTTTTTGTACCATTATTGTTTTTTTGAACTAATCTTCTTTGGGTGTCAATTTCTCCCGTACTTTCATCAATAATACTGAAATCGCGGTACTCTCTTCTCATAGTAACTTTATTAAAAATATCAGATTCTGAAACTTCAGCTAAATCTGGATGGAGTGTACGACTGTTTAATAAATTTATTGGTTTATTAGAGCCAAACTTATCTTCTGGACTTGATTTGTGTTCAATTATCGCTTTATAATATTGACCAAATATCGTGTATTTTGTTTTTCCATTTTTATTTTTTGTTCCAGTATTTTTACTTTGTTCACGATTTTTTCTGGCAAATTCAGCATCATTTAGTATCCCAGTTTCGTCCAACGAAAACTCTCGTACAGAATTATGCCCTCCGATGTTTGATAGATTCATTGATAATCTTTCATTTGACTGAACTCGGATATTCTCTATGCTATGGTCTTCATCCGATTCTATATTTTTTGTACCATTATTGTTTTTTTGAAATAATCTACTTTGGGTGTCAATTTCTCCTGTACTTTCATCATTAACTTCATCTAAATCTGGATGGGGTGTATGACTGTTTAATAAATTTATTGGTTTATTAGAGCCAAACTTATCTTCTGTAATTGATTTGTGTTCAATTATCGTTTTATAATATTGACCAAATATCGTGTATTTTGTTTTTCCATTTTTATTTTTTGTTCCAGTATTCTTACTTTGTTTACGATTTTTTCTGGCAAATTCAGCTTCATTTAGTATCCCAGTTTCGTCCAACGAAAACTCTTGTACAGAATTATGCCCTCCGATGTTTGATAGATTCATTGATAATCTTTCATTTGACTGAACTCGGATATTCTCTATGCTATGGTCTTCATCCGTTTCTATATTTTTTGTACCATTATTGTTTTTTTGAAATAATCTTCTTTGGGTGTCAATTTCTCCTGTCCTTTCATCATTAACTTCATCTGAATCTGGATGGGGTGTATGACTGTTTAATAAATTTATTGGTTTATTAGAGCCAAACTTATCTTCTGTAATTGATTTGTGTTCAATTATCGTTTTATAATATTGACCAAATATCGTGTATTTTGTTTTTCCATTTTGATTTTTTGTTCCAGTATTCTTACTTTGTTCACGATTTTTTCTGGCAAATTCAGCATCATTAGGTATCCCAGTTTCGTCCAACGAAAACTCTCGTACAGAATTATGCCCTCCGATGTTTGATAGATTTATTGATAATCTTTCATTTGACTGAACTCGGATATTCTCTATGCTATGGTCTTCATCCGATTCTATATTTTTTGTACCATGATTGTTTATTTGAACTAATCTTCTTTGGGTGTCAATTTCTCCCGTACTTTCATCAATAATACTGAAATCGCGGTACTCTCTTCTCATAGTAACTTTATTAAAAATATCAGATTCTGAAACTTCAGCTAAATCTGGATGGAGTGTATGACTGTTTAATAAATTTATTGGTTTATTAGAGCAAAACTTATCTTCTGTACTTGATTTGTGTTCAATTATCGCTTTATAATATTGACCAAATATCGTGTATTTTGTTTTTCCATTTTTATTTTTTGTTCCAGTATTTTTACTTTGTTCACGATTTTTTCTGGCAAATTCAGCATCATTTAGTATCCCAGTTTCGTCCAACGAAAACTCTCGTACAGAATTATGCCCTCCGATGTTTGATAGATTCATTGATAATCTTTCATTTGACTGAACTCGGATATTCTCTATGCTATGGTCTTCATCCGATTCTATATTTTTTGTACCATTATTGTTTTTTTGAAATAATCTACTTTGGGTATCAATTTCTCCTGTACTTTCATCATTAACTTCATCTAAATCTGGATGGGGTGTATGACTGTTTAATAAATTTATTGGTTTATTAGAGCCAAACTTATCTTCTGTAATTGATTTGTGTTCAATTATCGTTTTATAATATTGACCAAATATCGTGTATTTTCCATTTTTATTTTTTGTTCCAGTATTTTTACTTTGTTCACGATTTTTTCCGGCGAATTCAGCATCATTTAGTATCCCAGTTTCGTCCAACGAAAACTCTCGTACAGAATTATGCCCTCCGATGTTTGATAGATTCATTGATAATCTTTCATTTGACTGAACTCGGATATGCTCTATGCTATGGTCTTCATCCGATTCTATATTTTTTGTACCATGATTGTTTATTTGAACTAATCTTCTTTGGGTGTCAATTTCTCCCGTACTTTCATCAATAATACTGAAATCGCGGTACTCTCTTCTCATAGTAACTTTATTAAAAATATCAGATTCTGAAACTTCAGCTAAATCTGGATGGAGTGTATGACTGTTTAATAAATTTATTGGTTTATTAAAGCCAAACTTATCTTCTGTACTTGATTCGTGTTCAATTATCGCTTTATAATATTGACCAAATATCGTGTATTTTGTTTTTCCATTTTTATTTTTTGTTCCAGTATTTTTACTTTGTTCACGATTTTTTCTGGCAAATTCAGCATCATTTAGTATCCCAGTTTCGTCCAACGAAAACTCTCGTACAGAATTATGCCCTCCGATGTTTGATAGATTCATTGATAATCTTTCATTTGACTGAACTCGGATATTCTCTATGCTATGGTCTTCATCCGATTCTATATTTTTTGTACCATTATTGTTTTTTTGAAATAATCTTCTTTGGGTGTCAATTTCTCCTGTACTTTCATCATTAACTTCATCTAAATCTGGATGGGGTGTATGACTGTTTAATAAATTTATTGGTTTATTAGAGCCAAACTTATCTTCTGTAATTGATTTGTGTTCAATTATCGTTTTATAATATTGACCAAATATCGTGTATTTTCCATTTTTATTTTTTGTTCCAGTATTTTTACTTTGTTCACGATTTTTTCCGGCGAATTCAGCATCATTTAGTATCCCAGTTTCGTCCAACGAAAACTCTCGTACAGAATTATGCCCTCCGATGTTTGATAGATTCATTGATAATCTTTCATTTGACTGAACTCGGATATGCTCTATGCTATGGTCTTCATCCGATTCTATATTTTTTGTACCATGATTGTTTATTTGAACTAATCTTCTTTGGGTGTCAATTTCTCCCGTACTTTCATCAATAATACTGAAATCGCGGTACTCTCTTCTCATAGTAACTTTATTAAAAATATCAGATTCTGAAACTTCAGCTAAATCTGGATGGAGTGTATGACTGTTTAATAAATTTATTGGTTTATTAAAGCCAAACTTATCTTCTGTACTTGATTCGTGTTCAATTATCGCTTTATAATATTGACCAAATATCGTGTATTTTGTTTTTCCATTTTTATTTTTTGTTCCAGTATTTTTACTTTGTTCACGATTTTTTCTGGCAAATTCAGCATCATTTAGTATCCCAGTTTCGTCCAACGAAAACTCTCGTACAGAATTATGCCCTCCGATGTTTGATAGATTCATTGATAATCTTTCATTTGACTGAACTCGGATATTCTCTATGCTATGGTCTTCATCCGATTCTATATTTTTTGTACCATTATTGTTTTTTTGAAATAATCTTCTTTGGGTGTCAATTTCTCCTGTACTTTCATCATTAACTTCATCTAAATCTGGATGGGGTGTATGACTGTTTAATAAATTTATTGGTTTATTAGAGCCAAACTTATCTTCTGTAATTGATTTGTGTTCAATTATCGTTTTATAATATTGACCAAATATCGTGTATTTTCCATTTTTATTTTTTGTTCCAGTATTTTTACTTTGTTCACGATTTTTTCTGGCAAATTCAGCATCATTTAGTATCCCAGTTTCGTCCAACGAAAACTCTCGTACAGAATTATGCCCTCTGATGTTTGATAGATTCATTGATAACTTTTTATTTGACTGAACTCGGATATTCTCTATGCTATGGTCTTCATCCGATTCTATATTTTTTGTACCATTATTGTTTTTTTGAACTAATCTTTTTTGGGTGTCAATTTCTCCCGTACTTTCATCAATAATACTGAAATCGCGGTACTCTCTTCTCATAGTAACTTTATTGAAAATATCAGATTCTGAAACTTCAGCTAAATCTGGATGGAGTGTATGACTGTTTAATAAATTTATTGGTTTATTAGAGCCAAACTTATCTTCTGTACTTGATTTGTGTTCAATTATCGCTTTATAATATTGACCAAATATCGTGTATTTTGTTTTTCCATTTCTATTTTTTGTTCCAGTATTCTTACTTTGTTCACGATTTTTTCTGGCAAATTTAGCATCATTTAGTATCCCAGTTTCGTCCAACGAAAACTCTCGTACAGAATCATGCCCTCCGATGTTTGATAGATTCATTGATAATCTTTCATTTGACTGAACTCGGATATTCTCTATGCTATGGTCTTCATCCGATTCTATATTTTTTGTACCATTATTGTTTTTTTGAAATAATCTTCTTTGGGTGTCAATTTCTCCTGTACTTTCATCATTAACTTCATCTAAATCTGGATGGGGTGTATGACTGTTTAATAAATTTATTGGTTTATTAGAGCCAAACTTATCTTCTGTAATTGATTTGTGTTCAATTATCGTTTTATAATATTGACCAAATATCGTGTATTTTGTTTTTCCATTTTTATTTTTTGTTCCAGTATTCTTACTTTGTTCACGATTTTTTCTGGCAAATTCAGCATCATTTAGTATCCCAGTTTCGTCCAACGAAAACTCTCGTACAGAATTATGCCCTCCGATGTTTGATAGATTCATTGATAATCTTTCATTTGACTGAACTCGGATATTCTCTATGCTATGGTCTTCATCCGATTCTATATTTTTTGTACCATTATTGTTTTTTTGAAATAATCTTCTTTGGGTGTCAATTTCTCCTGTACTTTCATCATTAACTTCATCTAAATCTGGATGGGGTGTATGACTGTTTAATAAATTTATTGGTTTATTAGAGCCAAACTTATCTTCTGTAATTGATTTGTGTTCAATTATCGTTTTATAATATTGACCAAATATCGTGTATTTTCCATTTTTATTTTTTGTTCCAGTATTTTTACTTTGTTCACGATTTTTTCCGGCGAATTCAGCATCATTTAGTATCCCAGTTTCGTCCAACGAAAACTCTCGTACAGAATTATGCCCTCCGATGTTTGATAGATTCATTGATAATCTTTCATTTGACTGAACTCGGATATGCTCTATGCTATGGTCTTCATCCGATTCTATATTTTTTGTACCATGATTGTTTATTTGAACTAATCTTCTTTGGGTGTCAATTTCTCCCGTACTTTCATCAATAATACTGAAATCGCGGTACTCTCTTCTCATAGTAACTTTATTAAAAATATCAGATTCTGAAACTTCAGCTAAATCTGGATGGAGTGTATGACTGTTTAATAAATTTATTGGTTTATTAAAGCCAAACTTATCTTCTGTACTTGATTCGTGTTCAATTATCGCTTTATAATATTGACCAAATATCGTGTATTTTGTTTTTCCATTTTTATTTTTTGTTCCAGTATTTTTACTTTGTTCACGATTTTTTCTGGCAAATTCAGCATCATTTAGTATCCCAGTTTCGTCCAACGAAAACTCTCGTACAGAATTATGCCCTCCGATGTTTGATAGATTCATTGATAATCTTTCATTTGACTGAACTCGGATATTCTCTATGCTATGGTCTTCATCCGATTCTATATTTTTTGTACCATTATTGTTTTTTTGAAATAATCTTCTTTGGGTGTCAATTTCTCCTGTACTTTCATCATTAACTTCATCTAAATCTGGATGGGGTGTATGACTGTTTAATAAATTTATTGGTTTATTAGAGCCAAACTTATCTTCTGTAATTGATTTGTGTTCAATTATCGTTTTATAATATTGACCAAATATCGTGTATTTTCCATTTTTATTTTTTGTTCCAGTATTTTTACTTTGTTCACGATTTTTTCTGGCAAATTCAGCATCATTTAGTATCCCAGTTTCGTCCAACGAAAACTCTCGTACAGAATTATGCCCTCTGATGTTTGATAGATTCATTGATAACTTTTTATTTGACTGAACTCGGATATTCTCTATGCTATGGTCTTCATCCGATTCTATATTTTTTGTACCATTATTGTTTTTTTGAACTAATCTTTTTTGGGTGTCAATTTCTCCCGTACTTTCATCAATAATACTGAAATCGCGGTACTCTCTTCTCATAGTAACTTTATTGAAAATATCAGATTCTGAAACTTCAGCTAAATCTGGATGGAGTGTATGACTGTTTAATAAATTTATTGGTTTATTAGAGCCAAACTTATCTTCTGTACTTGATTTGTGTTCAATTATCGCTTTATAATATTGACCAAATATCGTGTATTTTGTTTTTCCATTTCTATTTTTTGTTCCAGTATTCTTACTTTGTTCACGATTTTTTCTGGCAAATTTAGCATCATTTAGTATCCCAGTTTCGTCCAACGAAAACTCTCGTACAGAATCATGCCCTCCGATGTTTGATAGATTCATTGATAATCTTTCATTTGACTGAACTCGGATATTCTCTATGCTATGGTCTTCATCCGATTCTATATTTTTTGTACCATTATTGTTTTTTTGAAATAATCTTCTTTGGGTGTCAATTTCTCCTGTACTTTCATCATTAACTTCATCTAAATCTGGATGGGGTGTATGACTGTTTAATAAATTTATTGGTTTATTAGAGCCAAACTTATCTTCTGTAATTGATTTGTGTTCAATTATCGTTTTATAATATTGACCAAATATCGTGTATTTTGTTTTTCCATTTTTATTTTTTGTTCCAGTATTCTTACTTTGTTCACGATTTTTTCTGGCAAATTCAGCATCATTTAGTATCCCAGTTTCGTCCAACGAAAACTCTCGTACAGAATTATGCCCTCCGATGTTTGATAGATTCATTGATAATCTTTCATTTGACTGAACTCGGATATTCTCTATGCTATGGTCTTCATCCGATTCTATATTTTTTGTACCATTATTGTTTTTTTGAAATAATCTTCTTTGGGTGTCAATTTCTCCTGTACTTTCATCATTAACTTCATCTAAATCTGGATGGGGTGTATGACTGTTTAATAAAATTATTGCTTTATTAGAGCAAAACTTATCTTCTGTAATTGATTTGTGTTCAATTATCGTTTTATAATATTGACCAAATATCGTGTATTTTGTTTTTCCATTTTGATTTTTTGTTCCAGTATTCTTACTTTGTTCACGATTTTTTCTGGCAAATTCAGCATCATTAGGTATCCCAGTTTCGTCCAACGAAAACTGTCGTACAGAATTATGCCCTCCGATGTTTGATAGATTTATTGATAATCTTTCATTTGACTGAACTCGGATATTCTCTATGCTATGGTCTTCATCCGATTCTATATTTTTTGTACCATGATTGTTTATTTGAACTAATCTTCTTTGGGTGTCAATTTCTCCCGTACTTTCATCAATAATACTGAAATCGCGGTACTCTCTTCTCATAGTAACTTTATTAAAAATATCAGATTCTGAAACTTCAGCTAAATCTGGATGGAGTGTATGACTGTTTAATAAATTTATTGGTTTATTAGAGCAAAACTTATCTTCTGTACTTGATTTGTGTTCAATTATCGCTTTATAATATTGACCAAATATCGTGTATTTTGTTTTTCCATTTTTATTTTTTGTTCCAGTATTTTTACTTTGTTCACGATTTTTTCTGGCAAATTCAGCATCATTTAGTATCCCAGTTTCGTCCAACGAAAACTCTCGTACAGAATTATGCCCTCCGATGTTTGATAGATTCATTGATAATCTTTCATTTGACTGAACTCGGATATTCTCTATGCTATGGTCTTCATCCGATTCTATATTTTTTGTACCATTATTGTTTTTTTGAAATAATCTACTTTGGGTATCAATTTCTCCTGTACTTTCATCATTAACTTCATCTAAATCTGGATGGGGTGTATGACTGTTTAATAAATTTATTGGTTTATTAGAGCCAAACTTATCTTCTGTAATTGATTTGTGTTCAATTATCGTTTTATAATATTGACCAAATATCGTGTATTTTCCATTTTTATTTTTTGTTCCAGTATTTTTACTTTGTTCACGATTTTTTCCGGCGAATTCAGCATCATTTAGTATCCCAGTTTCGTCCAACGAAAACTCTCGTACAGAATTATGCCCTCCGATGTTTGATAGATTCATTGATAATCTTTCATTTGACTGAACTCGGATATGCTCTATGCTATGGTCTTCATCCGATTCTATATTTTTTGTACCATGATTGTTTATTTGAACTAATCTTCTTTGGGTGTCAATTTCTCCCGTACTTTCATCAATAATACTGAAATCGCGGTACTCTCTTCTCATAGTAACTTTATTAAAAATATCAGATTCTGAAACTTCAGCTAAATCTGGATGGAGTGTATGACTGTTTAATAAATTTATTGGTTTATTAAAGCCAAACTTATCTTCTGTACTTGATTCGTGTTCAATTATCGCTTTATAATATTGACCAAATATCGTGTATTTTGTTTTTCCATTTTTATTTTTTGTTCCAGTATTTTTACTTTGTTCACGATTTTTTCTGGCAAATTCAGCATCATTTAGTATCCCAGTTTCGTCCAAAGAAAACTCTCGTACAGAATTATGCCCTCCGATGTTTGATAGATTCATTGATAATCTTTCATTTGACTGAACTCGGATATTCTCTATGCTATGGTCTTCATCCGATTCTATATTTTTTGTACCATTATTGTTTTTTTGAAATAATCTTCTTTGGGTGTCAATTTCTTCTGTACTTTCATCATTAACTTCATCTAAATCTGGATGGAGTGTATGACTGTTTAATAAATTTATTGGTTTATTAGAGCCAAACTTATCTTCTGTACTTGATTTGTGTTCAATTATCGCTTTATAATATTGACCAAATATCGTGTATTTTGTTTTTCCATTTTTATTTTTTGTTCCAGTATTTTTACTTTGTTCACGATTTTTTCTGGCAAATTCAGCATCATTTAGAGTACTTTGGGTGTCAATTTCTCCTGTACTTTCATCATTAACTTCATCTAAATCTGGATGGGGTGTATGACTGTTTAATAAATTTATTGGTTTATTAGAGCCAAACTTATCTTCTGTAATTGATTTGTGTTCAATTATCGTTTTATAATATTGACCAAATATCGTGTATTTTCCATTTTTATTTTTTGTTCCAGTATTTTTACTTTGTTCACGATTTTTTCCGGCGAATTCAGCATCATTTAGTATCCCAGTTTCGTCCAACGAAAACTCTCGTACAGAATTATGCCCTCCGATGTTTGATAGATTCATTGATAATCTTTCATTTGACTGAACTCGGATATTCTCTATGCTATGG
>WSYQ01001434.1:0-20789 GCA_011426435.1 Lysiphlebus fabarum
TTTTTTTTTTAAATTTTATTATTGTTAAAAATTATTTTTAAAATTTAATTTTTTTTTACATCATTAAAATGTAATTATATTAAAATATTATCAAAAAATATAAATGAAAGCAGCTAATTAAGTTGAAAACAATAGAAAAAAACAAAAAAAATTAATTTTCTCTATCTCTACCTTGAATAATTTCTGGCATTTGATCAGCAAAAGTCATTGCCAAAAAGTTTCTAGTTGATTCAATAACAAATTTGTGAATGTGACAAGTGATCATCCAAAGTCATCTCAGTAGTATACATTCTTACTGTTCTATATAGTTACGAGTCACATGAGTCATGGTCACTAAATATATATTTAAAACAAACTGCAATTATTTATTCAAAAATAAAAATTAAAAAATTACCCCCAAAATGATTGTCTATATATTTTAATGTAAATATATATAAAATATTTATGCATGACTAATGAGTTTAAAAATTGCGCAGATGCTGACTAATCAGAGTCAGACAAGTAGCAGTAGTAGCAGTAGAATTAGCAGTAGCAGTACAACAAGCAGCAGAGTTGCTAAATCCTCACAGAGGATATTAACATCATCATCATCGAGCGAAATGAAAGCAAGCTCAATGAAAAACGATTTAAGTGAATTAAAACGTGGTATATCTGAAATGAAAAATATGTCAACAAATTTTACATCAAGACTTCGAAGTAGTATGGAAAATCTTGTTGACAGGTCAGTTTTTTTAAATGTCATGTTTATTTTTTTGTTATTTTTAATAAAATGTATATATAAAAAATAATTTTCTTTTTTTTTTTTTTTTATCTTTTATTTTATTTTACAGAGATGGAAATGTTGATGAAGAAAATAATTATACAGAGCCATTAGTAACATTTCCAGATCCAGATACACCACCACCAGTAAGTGGAACTACTGGTTTAACTGTCAACACTTCATCTCCATTATCATCACTTAATTCACGTAATAGTCTTGATTTTCCAAAACACAGTATGAAACCAACAATAACAATGCCACAAATATCAAGTATTGGTGGATTAACAACAGGCCAAGAAACACTTAAATATGAACAAAAAAAAATGACAAGTGCATCTAAAACTAAGGTAAATTTATATGAAATAAAAAATATATTATTTTTATATACATAATATAAAAACAAAAAAACACAAACACAGCTACTACTGATGAGTGATTGGCTGACACTTTATTGTCTTTAGATCAAGGTTGAGTTCTCGAGACCTCAATTAACACCATCTAATTTTAATATTTTATTTCAAGTATTAAAACTACCGGTTGAATAAATAGTATATTCACATGTGCCTACATTATTAAATAGTATTTATAATTACAACATATTTTAATTTTTTTTTTTTATTAAATTCAAATATTTAATAAATAAACATTTTATTATAATTTCAATTTAAAAAATTTTCAAGGTGGTGACTGATGGTTTCAGTGCTGAAAAAGCTACAGCAAACAGTGCAGAAATGCGTGCTCTAATGACTGGTGATGTTTCCTACAAAGAACAAACAGCAGCAACAGCAGCAAGAGCTAGAGTTGAAGTAGATGGTGTCTCAGCTGAAAAAAGTGTTGCATCAGCTCGAGTAAGTATTTATTAAAGCTGATCATTTTTTTTTTTTTTTTACAATTAATTAAATATTATAAAACAAAATATATGTATATATCAATTTTTTAAAAAAAAAAAAGCAGTTAGTATATATAATGTTGTTAAATAGTGTCTTGGTTGCGATGGGCAACCAACGCCCATTGACTTCAATCGATAAAAAAAAAAGTCACCCCACTACATACTTCCTTTTGACTTTTAACTTGTTCTTTGACCAATCCTGACAATAATCCCAGTTACAATTTTAATCTCAATGAAGTATTTTTATCACAAAAATGGGTACAAAATTTACGAGAATTCCTCGTCAATATATACCTGGTGGTTCATCAACTCCTCAACCATCACCAAAAATTTTAATACAACATTGTGAAAACATGAAAATGGTATTTATTAATTTATTTCAACAATTATTTGCAATAATAAGCAAATATAATATTTAAAAATAATTTATTGTTTTTTTTATTTGTTTGGATTAAAATATTTAACATAACGTGAATATTTTATTGAGACAAATATGACGTGTGTTTAGTTAATAAATTTAAGTGAATCATAGGTAGGGGAAAATGCCACTACTTTATAATGTTTGTGTTACATCCATATTTAAGCACTGGTATCTATCACAGTGTATCAGTTTGTATCACTTTTTTGTACAATATTCAATTCCTCATTACTATTATTATTATTTTTTTTTTTTCTTTATTAATAAATAAAGTAGTGAAAAAATAAAAAATATGAGTGTACCATGGACAGTTCAGAGACATTTTCAACAGGGTAAAGCTTTAAAGAAAAATACCCTGGTAAATAATATAATGACACGTGTATCAATTTAATTTAATAAATTAATAAATCGAGTTGAAAATTATTTTTATTTATCAAAACAATTAATCTCACTCATGATCATGACTTATGATAACTTGATTCAATTTTGATTTATTTTAAACACCACAGATTAAAAACAAATTTTCAATATTTTTTATCTTCTAAATTGAAATTAAATATTTAAAAAAAATATATACCTATATTAATATATTATATAATATAATGATTTGCAGTATTTTATTTAAATTAATTATAATATTCAAATTATTATAATTGCTTATTTTTTTATGTTTTTAATTAGGAAAAAAAAATATTGAAGACAGGTGATTTGGCACATCAAGAGAGTAACAATGTGGCAGCAACAAGTATGAAACTTCAGAGTGATTCATTTAGCACTGAAAAGGTGAGATCAATATGTATTTTACGTAATAATTTATCTCAAATCTTATCATTAAACAAAATAAAAGTATTCTGTTTGATAAATTTTATTTCAAGTAACAAACAGTAAGACGTGTTAATCAAATGATAATTCAGTAGACATTTATTACATTTTGTTCATTTTTGTGTGATGATGTTATTTTTCTCAGAAAAAATTTGTTTTTTTTTTTTTTTTTGGCATTGATTCAAATATTTTGAAAACTAACAATTTAACATTAATTTTTAAACGTTTAGTACAAATACACGTGTTAGTTTTGGATATTTGATTTTTAAAAAATATATTTTTTTCAATATGCCTACTTAATTTTTTATTTTATTTATTTATTTCGAAATCAGTGTTAGTGTGTTATTCAAACTGTTCACATCGTTGTTATTATGCGAAAGTGGAGTCTTGATTCAAAAATGGTATAAATATTATTTTATTTAAGAAAATTTAATGGAAATATTATTTTATATTTTCAATGAAATTAAATGTAATTCATTGACCATTTATACATAATTTTAGTTTTATTTTTAAAAAAAATATTTGTTTTTTAATAATAAAAAATAATTAATATTTAATTATTTTTACTTATCTGTTTAATAATTAAATTTTACAGACAGCAATGGCTGCTCAACAACAACGACAAACAATGACATCATCAGGATTGTACAATCATGAAAAACATACAGCAACATCATCACAATCAAGTATGACATTTGCAAAAGGTACAACATCAAAATCATCAATGATAACAGCAGCAGCAGCTGTTAATCAATTAATGAATGGTAATCGTCCTGGTGATGAAGAATTATTAAATTTATCACTTGATGATTTAGATCATTTATGTTCAAATTCAAATCCTCAAGATGTTGATAAAGCACGAGCAAAATATTCAAATTTTTTAGATTTATTTGTTGAACGTTTAAAATCAACAGATTCAAATAATAATGGTAAAGCACCATTATTATTAAATAGAGTTAATGAAATAATAAGAAAAGCATGGGCTGTACCAACATATGGTCATGAACTTGGTTATACATTATGTAATATATTACGTACACGTGGTGGTCTTGATATGTTAATGACAAATTGTATTGCTAATGATCATGAATTACAATTTTCATCAGCAAAATTACTTGAACAATGTTTAACAACTGAGAATCGTGTACATGTTGTTGAAAATGGTTTAGAAAAAGTTGTTGAAGTTGCTTGTGTTTGTACAAAAAATCAAAATTCTGATTATTCACGTGTTGGTACTGGTATACTTGAACATTTATTCAAACATTCAGAAGGTACATGTAGTGATGTTATACGTCTTGGTGGTCTTGAAGCTGTATTATTTGAATGTCGTAAAAATGATGTTGACACATTACGACATGTTGCTGGTGCACTTGCAAATTTATCATTATATGGTGGTGCTGAAAATCAAGAATTTATGATTAAAAGAAAAGTACCAGTATGGTTATTTCCATTAGCATTTCATCATGATGATAATATAAAATATTATGCATGTCTTGCTATTGCTGTATTAGTTGCAAATAAAGAAATTGAAGCTGCTGTATTAGAATCAGGAACATTAGATTTAGTTGAACCATTTGTAACATCACATAATCCATATGAATTTGCAAAATCAAATTTAGCACATGCACATGGACAATCAAAAAATTGGCTTGAAAGATTAGTACCAGTATTAAGTTCAAAACGTGAAGAAGCTAGAAATTTAGCTGCATTTCATTTTTGTATGGAAGCTGGTATTAAAAAACAACAAGGTAATACTGAAATATTTCGTGAAATTGGTGCAATTGATGCATTAAAAAAAGTTGCTAGTTCACCAAATGCTGTTGCATCAAAATATGCTGCACAAGCATTACGTTTAATTGGTGAAGAAGTACCACATAAATTAAGTCAACAAGTACCATTATGGTCAAGTGAAGATGTACGTGAATGGGTTAAACAAATTGGTTTTGCTGAATATGCACAAAATTTTATTGATAGTCGTGTTGATGGTGATTTATTATTACAATTAACTGAATCAAATTTAAGTGAAGATATTGGTTTAACAAATGGTATTAAAAGACGTAGATTTACACGTGAATTACAAAATTTAAAAAAAATGGCTGATTATAGTAGTCGTGATACTGGTAATTTAAATACATTTTTACAACAAATTGGACAAGAATTTTCAATATATACATACAGTATGTTAAATGCTGGTGTTGATAAAGATAGTATTAGAACATTATCTGAAGATCAATTAACACAAGAATGTAGTATTACAAATTCAATACATAGATTAAGAATACTTGAAGCTATTAAAAATATATCATCAAATCAATTTAGTTCATGTATTAATGAAAGTCCAGATAAAAGTCTTGATGTATTTGTTAGTTATAGAAGATCAAATGGTTCACAATTAGCATCATTATTAAAAGTACATTTACAATTACGTGGTTTTTCAGTATTTATTGATGTTGAAAAACTTGAAGCTGGTAAATTTGATAATAATTTACTACAAAGTATAAGACAAGCTAAAAATTTTTTATTAGTATTAACACCAAAAGCATTAGATAGATGTTCAACTGATAGTGAATGTAAAGATTGGGTACATCGTGAAATAGTTGCTGCATTACAATCACAATGTAATATTATACCAATTATTGATAATTTTCAATGGCCTGAACCAGAAGAATTACCAGAAGATATGAGAGCTGTTTGTCATTTTAATGGTGTCAGATGGATTCATGATTATCAAGATGCTTGTGTTGATAAATTAGAAAGGTTTGTTAATTTTTTATTAGTTTAATATTTAATATAAATATATTATTATAATATTATAATTTATTTATTTATCTTTTAATTTATCTTTTAAGGTTTATGAGAGGTGAATTACAACGTACAGATTTAATGAGTAATATACCAAGAAGCATAACAACATCAAAAGAAGTTACAACACCAGGTACACCAGGTAGTACAAATATACGACAACATCCACCAAGTTTTCAACGTATGCATAGCAATGAAAGTCGTGGAAGTGATAAAGATTCAACAAATGGACGAGATTGACTAGAAAGCCCACTAACATCAGTTCCAAATAGGTCAGTATAATTTTATATTTATTAAAATTTAATTCATTTATTTTTATATATTATATCAATAAACAATATTATTATATTTTTATTACATGCAGCCCGAGTCACTGAATAAAAAAGTAGTTTATTAAAAATAGGCCAGATAATAATGTAACTTGATACTTTATTTTTATACATGTTAAGTGTTTATTTATTCATTTTTGTCAACTTTATACTGATTATTGTTTTGAAAAAAAAAAAAAAAACTTTGTTTATAAAGTATAATAAGTCAACCTATTTTTTTTTCTTTCATTCATTAAACAAAATAATAATTATTTGTTATTTAAATAATAAATATTTTTTGTTTTGAAATGAAATTATTATCTTTTTTATTCTTTTTTTATTTTTATTTATTTATTTTTTTTTATGTAAAATAATGAGTTTATGTTGTATACTATATTTCTTGGCATGCAAAACGTAATTTATTTTTGTATAATTAAAAAAAAAAATATTAATAATTTTAAATAACTTATATTTTTCAGATATAGAAAAACTTCAAGTCCTGGACGTCTAATAAACATGCCATTGACAACTGGAAGAATACAATTTCATCATGGAAAATCAAGAAAATATAGTATTGTGCCTGAAAGACCACCACGACATTCAAATTCATCATCAAATAGATCACGTTCATTAGAAATAATTGATCAATCTGATGATATTGTACAGTCGAATGTTTTATTAATTGAAAATCACTGTAAAAGTCTTGATAAACTTTTAACTGATGATAAACAAAAAGTTATTGAGTCATATCCTAGTCATCAACAAGACTCAATACCAAATGTATCATATATTAAAAATGAAAAATTAGAAATATCTGATGATTTTGTGGGCTTAAATAGTACATTAAATATGAATATAAATTTAGATAATTTAAAAAATAATAATAAACCAACAGAAATTATTAAAATATCTGAAACATCACATAGAGTTGAAAAAAATTATGATGAATTATGTCCAATGCCAATTCCACGTCAAAAAATAAAATCAAATAAATCAGAATTAATTAAAACAGAACAATTAAATAGCACAATGTTTTGTAACTCATTAAATTCATCATCAAGTCACTGTGATAAATCGACTTGTTCATTAAATGAAAATACTTTGGATATAAATAATGATATACAAAATTTAACAAATAAAAATAAATGTAAAATTTATTTTGACGAAAGTGAAACAGTTTCATCTTGTAATTCAAATTTAGAAAATATTAGAGAACCTTCACCAATACTCATGACTAACAATGAGCAACAAAAAAATCAAAATTTTATAAACAAATGTGTAAAAAAGATGAAATCTCTTATCAATAAGTGATATAAAAAAAAAAAAAAAAACTATAAATTCCTCCGTACTAACTTTATATTTTATATTATATTTAATTCAAAAAATGTTGAATAACAATTGTGTCTTATTAGATTTATTTGCACATAAATAACGTATGTACTGTTGCATATATAATTAATGATTATTGACGGAATTGAACCATTTAGGTGATTTTTATACACAGAAAAATTTATATATATTTATATAGATGAATATATATATTATATTATAAACATAATTGTATTATCAAATAGTTATTAGTTAATTTTTATTTTGTTAAATTTATTATATATACATATATATTTTTTTTTCTAGGCAGCTATACTTTTATTACAACTGACTTTGATTATTTTTTTTTGTTAATTATTCACTTGTTGACTTAATAATAAATATAAAAATTGAATCAGTATAAAAATTTATTCTTATATCATTTATTAGCTAACAATATTCAAATTCAATTATACTAATTGTCTAGATTATCATTATTTAAATATTATATACCTATTTATACCTAAGATTAAGTATTTATGAAAAAATTATAAATAAAGAATTGAAAAATTATTGTTATTTTTTATTAATACCAAAGGTAATGAAATATTTTTGAATAAAATTCACGAATGTTTCAATATTTTGATTATGAGTTATTTATTTTTTATGTATGTACAATGAAAAACTTTTTTTATAAATAAGAAGTATTATTTTTTTCTTCTTTCCATCTATTCAATTAATAAATTTAATTACAATAAATTATTAAAATTATTACTTTTTATATTAATATTTTTTTTTTTTTTTATATTTGTTTCGTCAATTTAATTTTGTCATTCAAAAAAAAAAAAAAAAAAAAAAAAAAAAAAAAAAAAAAAAAACAATCGGCTTTCTTAAATTGATGGAAATACAACTAAAAAAAAATTATCTGTTGATAACATCGTCACGGCCTCTCAGTCTTCTCATGAGTATTAAATCTGGTTTCATTAAGGTAACTCGTTTAGCATGATATGCCAGTAGAATAGAATCTTCAAAGAATTGTACTAAATACATTTCAGCAGCTTCTTGCAATGCTTCTAATGCAGTAGCTTGCATTCTGAAAATAAAAACAAAAAAAAATTAATTATATCTACATATTTCTTTTTAATTTCAACATTTTTTTTTACTTTATTGTAGGTATAAATTATTAAAAATAGTTAAAAAATTATGTTTACCTGTTTATATTTAATCTTGGAAAAATATAATTAACTGTTTCTTTGACCAGTCTGGAAAAAGGTAGTTTTGGTATCAAAAGATTTGTTGATCTTCTTAATTGTCTTATTTCTTGAAGTGCTCGGACGCCTGGTTTTTTTTTTCTTTTTTTTCCACCAACTAAAACACTGGTCTATAAAAAATATCAACATTTCATACTATTAAACAAAAAACTTAATTAATTAAAAAAAAAATTTAAGATAATAAACAAAAAATACATACGTTTGGTACTTTTTTTTTTGGTGGTATAATTGAGCTACTACTATTTGAACTATATATTTGAAAAAAAAAAAAAATTATTATTAATATTTTAACACATAAAACTGTATTTTGGAGTGTTTTGGAGCAACAGTTGTCAAAAACATAATTTACTAACCTTAAACTTGATTTTCTTCTTACCATTTTGTAAATTACTACAATAAATATAAAATAATAGCTCTAATATTAAAATAACGTAGCAGTTTAAATATTGTTCATAATAAAAATTTACTGTAATTGGTTATTCTTTAAAAAAGGAAAACAAGTGTAATAATCATTCTCATTTATTTTATACAAAATAAATATTGTGTATTTCATAATTTCATATGTTCATTTCAACTGTCAGAACTCAGAAGGATTATATAAGCGGTGTGTTCACCAATCACAAGTGTCCACTTGCAAGCAGTGATGGGAAGTTTGACGATTTTTGGAGTATTATACAATCATACGTATGATACGTATGATATGTATGATAGTCGCAAGTGTCCTCTTTTTTTTATAAAATGAAGTAAAACATATTCAATACTTTTATTTTTACCAACGCAAGCATACACAAGTGGTGTGTTCGTTCACTATTCACACCGAGCATATGCACGGAGCGTATGCAAGGAAGCGCTAGAGTCGTGCGGCCATTTGAAGAAACTTTATTGATAAAATTTACTAACGCATTGGATTCGGAAAGAAAAATAACAACACCATAACTAATTAGCAATTAATAATTATGAAAGACAGCAAAAGAACTGAAAAAAACAAATAACAATAAATAAATAGTAAATTTTATTAAAAAAGTTTCTTCAAATGACCGCACGACTCTAGCGCTTCTTTGCATACGCTCCGTGCATACGCTCGGTGTAAATAGTGAATGAACACACCAAAGTAAACATCTGTCAGAAATATTTTTTTTATTAAAAAAAACTACAAAATGAAACCGTCAGAAGAAGTTCACGATGATCAATCAGCGCATGCGCGAGAATATAACGATACATGGAAGATATGGGGTCCGTTTGAAAAGTCACTCGGAAACCCGAAAGTTCAAGATTGTGATCATAGAAAATTTTTGATATTTTGTTGTGGTAAGCATGATTTTTTTTTGTCATGAATTTGTATAGGTACAAACTACAAATCAAAAAAATATTCTATTGTTTAATTATTAATAATAATTATAAAAATACTTTTCATAAGTAACAAAAGTGAGTGGCCTGCAATATGGCCGTTATTACAATCAATAGTCTACAGTAACCTTTAGTTACTTTTAAGTTTATTTTATTCCTATATTTTTTCGTCTACTGCGCTGCTTCCGGGTTTCCGAGTGACTTTTCGAACGGACCCCTGCATATGTATGTGACTGATTGGAAAATTCGGTAAGGAAGTGGAAACACAGACACGCAAATTTTATATGTATTGATATGTATAACTGAATTCTAGCGCATGCGCTGATTGATCATCGTGATCTTCTACTGACGGTTTCACACTAGCTGATTTTACTGTCGCTGACGGAATGGAGCAAGTATAGTATATAAAGTTGCCGAGGATGGCGCTCGCATTCGCACGGTTCCACGTCCACGTCTTGTTTTTGCGTATATTTTGACATGGATTTGTTACAATTGTTAATGTACATACATGATAAAATGACAAGTGAAAATATAATTATTTTATAATTAATGCAACAATTTAAAGTATAATCAACAAAAAATTAATTAATTTCATATCAATACGTCGATACATAAATTTATAGGTAAGTATTTGATTTTTTTATAATACAAAATAAAAATATATAATTAAATAATATTTTATTTTATTAATTAAATTTATTTTTACGCATGCGCACTTCAATGCGCAATAAGCTATAAGTCATTTGACAACAGTCTAGAACGTAATGGGTTGATAAGGTTATGTTTTGGTTCTTATTTTTGGAGTAATGACACTAATAACATATTTGACGCCACTGTTTTTTTTATCAAATTTGTATAATATGCGCATGCCTATGATCATGCGCATTTGAATGAAAAAAATTAAAGTAGCGAAAACATTAGCACCTTAATAAACTCTAGCTTGGGCCCGTTTTTATTTTTTTTGCGTCTGAGGCAGTCTGAGGTATCTTACAGTATCTTACCGTAAGTGTAAGAAACCTTTAAAATCGGCTATTTACCCAACACTGATATTTATAAAAAAAAATAAAAACATACGAGTATATTTTTTAGGGAGATTTGTTTTTCTCAGAGCTCTATGCCGGTCACGGTAAAACTCCATGATGCCGGTTTAAAAATTAAACTTGTTTATATATTGTGTTGACTGGTGTTGACCAAAAATAAAACCGCGGTTCCACGCGGTCCTCCTTACAGAACGCATCATAACCCTAATTTGTAAAGATTGTAAAATTTTGTTTTTTTTGTTAAATAATTTTAAATTTAATCAGTTAATATTTACTATTTATGATAATCGAAAGATAATTAAAAAGTAGACGTATACTATTGTATGATTTTGGAGACATGGAGACTACTATGGAAACATCCGCTGATGATGATTCGTCAAAAACAATTTTATCAAGAATAAAATCACATAGTGGTGAAATTTTATGTGGAGATACATTAGACCTTCCTATTAACATAACAGTTGGAAAACTTCAATTAATTTGTAATGCTTTGCTAAAAAATGAGGATCCAGTGCCATTAGCATTTTTTGTAAATGATGTTGAAATCACTGGGTCATTAATAGATAATCTTGGCAAAGATTTTTCAATAAGTGAAAATATCGTAGATATTGTTTATCAACCACAGGCAGTTTTTAAGGTTAGATCAGTAACCAGGTGTACAGGATCTATAGAAGGTCACAAGGAAGCAGTGATCTCTGTGGCATTTTCTCCCGATGGTCAAAATTTAGCAAGTGGTTCAGGAGATACAACAGTGAGACTGTGGGATATTTTTACTCAGACACCACAATTTACATGTTCTGGACACAAAAATTGGGTTCTTTGTATATCTTGGTCACCATGTGGTAAAAAATTAATATCAGCATGCAAGGATGGTACAATTATACAATGGGATCCATCAACTGGCAAGCAAATTGGTAATGAAAACAAATAAAAATACTTATAAATAAATATTTAAAATATTTATTATTTTATAAATCTATCAACAAACATATTTTAATTCATTAATTTTTTTATATTATTTAAGGTCGCAATATGACTGGGCACAAAAATTTCATAACTGCACTTGCTTGGGAGCCATACCATCAAAATATTGAATGCCGATATTTTGTATCATCATCTAAAGATGGTGATTTAAGAATTTGGGACTCAATACTTGGACAAACGACTATTGTTCTTTCTGGACACACAAAAAGTGTTACTTGTGTCAAATGGGGTGGAAATGGGCTAATTTATTCTGGATCACAAGATAAGACTATCAGAGTCTGGCGTGCAAAAGACGTGAGAATTATATTAATAATGATAAACAATACTTATCAATAACCCTAATGATATACAATGATTTATTATTTTATTTTTTTTTATATGTTAGGGTGTTTTGTGTCGTATTCTTGTTGGTCATGCCCATTGGATAAATTCATTAGCTTTAAATGTTGATTATGTTCTTCGAACTGGTCCATTTGAAGCGTTTAAAAGTTCAAATGATGGAAAAGATCCATGTGAACGTGCATTAAAACGTTATAAAGCAATTGGAGAAGAAATTTTGATATCTGGATCAGATGACTATACACTCCATTTGTGGAAACCAGAAAAAGAAAAAAAATCATTTCGTAAGTAACTTTAAAATTTTTTATTATTATATTAAAAGTTTTTAATAATTTTAATAAAAAAATACTTAAATAATTATAGAAAAAATGACTGGACATCAACAACTGATTAATGATGTAAAATTTTCACCGGATGGTCGTATAATTGCATCAGCATCATTTGATAAATCCATCAAACTCTGGGAAGGACTAACTGGTAAATTTATAAGTACTCTTCGTGGTCATGTTCAAGCAGTGTATACAATAGCTTGGAGTGCTGATTCACGACTTCTTGTTAGTGGATCTTCTGATTCTACTCTTAAAGTTTGGTCTATGAAAACAAAAAAACTTGCACAAGATCTTCCTGGACATGCAGATGAAGTTTACGGTGTTGATTGGGCACCAGATGGTTTGAGAGTTGTTTCTGGTGGCAAAGATAAAGTGTTGCGTTTGTGGCAAAATTAAAATCATTTTTTAATTCATTCATTTTTCCACATGATAATCGTAAAAAATTTGTTTTAGATTTCAATTGTTTTACTGTAAATAATCAAATAAATAAATATACATACAAATTAAATTTTGTATTATAAATTATATATAGAGGTAGCTAAGGAAAAAAAAGGACAGAACAGACAAGCTATGGAAACTTGAGTTGATGAGAACAGAAAAAAATAAAAATAATCATAAATTTAAATTGTGAATCAATAATATAAAAAAAATTTAATTTTTTTCTGTTCTCATCAACTCAAGTTTCCATAGCTTGTCTGTTATATCCTTTTTTTTCCTTAAAAATTCATTGGCTTTGTGAAAATAAATATTTATTATTTTCAATTTTGAGTATTGAAAGTATTGGAAGGTTGAAGATCAAGAAGTTCAGTTATTGGAAGAATTTTTTTTGATAAAATCAAATGACGAAAACTTACTGGTAATCCTGCTTCAGCACCGATATTGAAAAATATATGTATTTTTGAAGAAATACATCTGCTTTAGAGGAACCAAGCACTTGTAGCATTATTTTTTTCACAAATAATTTAATTTATAACTTGAAAACTTTTTAAAGTTTTTTTTTCAGTAGCACCAATGTATTGTTGTTCCAAAAATAGACGAAAACTATATTATTCAATATAAAAAGTCCAGTTTTAACGTTGATTCTTAAAAATAGTGCTTCACTGTAATTTGTAAAAAAAGGTCTCTAAATTTGTATTTTTTTCAAAAAAAACGATCATGTTCTACGTTACTGCATAACTAATAATGAAAAAAATACTAAGGAGAGATCCAACTGGATAAATATTCAAAATTACAAACAATTGTCCAAAAAATTATTGCTGAATATTGTTTTAGAATCAGTATTATATGATCCATCATCAATATTAATAAAAACGTTTTTTCAAAATTACTGAAGATAAGCTAATGTATGATAACAGTTATGTTTCGATAAAATCGGTTTAGTTCCACTATTATTAATTCAAACTGGTTATTTAAAGATTCAAGACAATTGAGAAGAAAATTCATTTTAAACTGGAATATCCTAATAATGAAGTAAAAAAAAATATAGAATCGAATCTAAATGAGTATTCATTTAGTTTTAAACGTATGAGAACACTTTTAAGTAAAGCTGCTATAATAAGAAAAGCTCTTATAAGTGAAGTGCCGAAACTTATAATTTAATTAGAACAAGCATTTGCATCACGTTCTTATTACAAACTAACTAATAAAGAGTCAAATATTGATAATCAATTTTTCGTGCTTATTATTTTGACAGCTTTATGTAGATCTTATTCGGAAATGTCCATGACAACTGAAATAATTTCTTCAATTTACTCAGGGAAATGCGAAGTAAATAGAACAAAATTCGGGCAAAATACAAATAAAAATTATTACGAAGTAAATAATACCAAGTATTATTTACGTGCATCTATCCATTGCTTGTCATTATATTTCGAACAAACATTTGAATTTCAGAATCGCTAGATTTTTGCCTTATTCTATCTTTTAAAATAACTATATTTATAATTTTTTTCTTATTTTTTCAAAGAATAGAATTCATTTATTTCTTGGTTGAATTCCCAACCAAAAACCTCCTTCAGCAGCCATTGATAAATTACGTTTGCTGAGTTTGAGTGGTATAATCATTTTTCTACCCAACTTGAGTTGAAATTTCGTGATGAGATGCACCAATAGTACTTTAGTCTTCGGTAACGCAAATCAATTTCCTATGCACATTCGTGAACCTGAAAAAAAATTGGAAATTGGCGGTGAGATCATATTATAAAATTGAAAAAGTGACACAAGAAGCTTGGTCAAAAACAGCTCATTAATTGAATTAAGTCACAATAGATATAGCGATTCTTTACGCATGTGGCTTTTGACTTTTGCATGTTCTTTGAAAAGTATAGTCAGTTCACCCATAACCCTCCACTTCACTGCGACCATATATGTAATACTACTAGTGATGTAAAAATACCGGTATTTTTTGATGTGTAAATATAGTTAATAATTATTTAATGAACAAATGACTAATAGAGAAGATAAAGTTGCTAAAAGACAAGTACTCGTAGAATTATTATTTAAAAAATTATTCAATAAATTACATTTTTTTTCTGGACATTTGCATTTGATGAATACATTTAAGATTGCATGAATTATTTTTTTTAATAAACAATATTTAATTGGCTTCGGAAAGAAGTGCAAATAAAAAAATGACAATAACTTGTTTAATTAATGTTCAAAAAATTATTAAATCAATCGCATCTTCTTCCTTGCCATTTGTTTTTGCAAAATCCATTTAAGTTTACATAAATTACTTTTTTGAAGAACAAATGACTAATAGAAAATATTTGGCCATTTGTTTATGATAAATAAACAAATAAATTATCTAAATTGATTATTTGATTAAACACTTATAGCTAAGGAAAAAGGATGAAAATAAAAAAAAGACATCTAACTGTAGAATTAATTTAAAAAAAATTATTTAAATAACTGAATTTATCTTTCTATAATCAAGAGGCACGGTAGTGCCTCGTGTCAAGTATGAGAAAAAAAATATATTGATGCCCTGAATATAAAAATAATAATGGCCGACCATTTAGGTAGAAAGACAAGTGGTGGCCAGCGGTCAAACTGAACTTACCTCATCGCATCACGATTTTAAGTAGGTCCAATCGATTGGTATTGATCCCCTGAATATAAAAATAACAATGGCCGACCATTTAGGTGGAAAATTTTTGATGGCCGACCAAAAAACTTCAAAATTTAAAAAAAAAAAAAGTTTTTTGGTCGGCCATCAAAAATTTTCCACCTAAATGGTCGGCCATTATTATTTTTATATTCAGGGCATCAATATCAATCGATTGGACCTATTTTAAATCGTGTTGCGATGAGGTAAGTTCAGTTTGACCGTTGGCCGCCCACTTTGACCGTCGACCACCACTTTTCTTTCCACCTAAATGGTCGGCCATAGTTATTTTTATATTCAGGGCATCAATACCAATCGATTGGACCTATTTCCACTTTAATGCGATGAGGTAAGTTTAGTTTGACCGCTGGCCGCCGCTTGTCTTTCCACCCAAATGGTCGGCCATTGTTATTTTCGTATTCAGGGCATCAATACCAAGCGATTGGACCTATTTCCACGAGTGATGCAATGAGGTAAGTTTACTTACCTCATACACCCACTTTGACCGCTGGCCGCCACTTGTCTTTCCACCCAAATGGTCGGCCATTGTTATTTTCGTGTTCAGGGCATCAATACCAATCGATCGGGCCTATTTCCACGAGTGATGCGATGAGGTAAATTTACTTACCTCATACACCCACTTTGACCGTTGGCCGCCACTTGTCTTTCCACCCAAATGGTCGGCCACTGAAACTGCTTATTGTACTCGCCAAGACAAGTCAAATTAACCTATTTCAGCTCGTGATGCGATGAGGTAAGTAAAAGCACGATGGGCTCCCTAACTAGGTAGTGCCTCGTGTCAAGTATGAGAAAAAAAATATATTTAATTAGAAAAACAAATGAAATTGAAAAGGCACTACCGAGACTAATATACACGAAATAGAGGTAACCTTTGTCCTTGCTAAAATTAAATTGACTAATTTAAATATTATAAATTATCAATATCAAAATTTCATTCAGTGTGATCCCATAAATTAATGTCAAGCTTTTTAAGGCCGAAAGTAAAGATAATTTCCCGTTATTGTGTTTTTGATTTTTTGGGCTTAAATGAAAGCCTGAATAATTATTTATTTTGATGAATTTTTTCAAAATTTAATTGAGTTTTGTTTTTGAGATAATTGATGTCAAAGTTGACAACTTTAACACACAGGGATAGGGATGGAACACACATTTACGCTTGTAGCTAAACCAATATCTATTATAAATCGCTAATTTTACTATCATTTTATACTACTTTTTAATACGGATTTTTTGAGCCTATATAGAAACTTTTCTTCTGTGCATTTCAATAGATATTTAAGTTTTAGTGATCAAATTTTTCTTAATTAGAAGGCTCACAGCTGTCATCAGAATTCTATCCGACAACCCTGCTGTTTACTCTCTCACTTATTCGTCGTGCTGTCTCATATTCTTCCAAGCACACAACTCAGTATACGTGATTGCAACGTTTCACGATCATTTTTTTTCCGATTACGGTAGTATGTGTGTATATATGGATAGACGAAATTTAACACAACGAACGACAATTTGACAGTATAGCGAATAGATTTGGGATGTTGGGGCACTAAAAATATTTTTTTTAAGTATAGGTAGATAGACGCCCTCTCGGACCTAAACTTGATTCACTTTTTGTTTTTACTTTCGACCTTAATAAAAAAAAAATTAAATTTTTTACTTGTATATTTTTTTTTTTAAAGTAAAATCAATTTTTCAAAATTGCGTTTTTATTAAAATTATTTCAAAAGTCTAGATTTTTGTTATTATGTTGGTAACAACTCTAGCTTATGTTTATCTTGTTTATAATTCAGTTTATTACAGTTTATTAATTTATTTTGTTTAATTTATTTTAGTCCAGATTTTTGTTTTCATGTTAGTAACATTATAACAGCATTTATTTTAATTCAATATAAACAAAAAGAAAATAAAATAATAAATCTTGGTAAAAAAGATAAGAAATAAAAACCGGTTCTAGCTCCCTTGACATTTTATTTTATTTCGTTTTATATTTTTGAATTTTGTTGAATTTGTACCTCAAAAATAACAACAAAAGAAATTATTTAAACAAAAAAAGTTATAAACAATTACATAAAATTTTGAATAAAAAATTTTATTTGAATTTTTTCTTTTATTATATAAAGGAAAATACACTCGAATTAAGTACTCAGAATTATTTTTTTAAAAATTATTTATGCATTCTTTTTTGTTATAAACAATTATTTTATAAATAAAAAAAATGCATTGAAGGATATTTTTTTTTTACCGCATAAATTCATATATATTTATTTCATGTATATTTATTACAGTTCAGTTATTTTTTTTTGAATTTTTCCGAGTATTTATCGGAGGATAAAAGGGGTGGGATCGCGAAAATGACCTTAGGTTAATTAAAGAACATAAAAAAAAAATCGTCAGCCTACCACCATTTTTTTTTTAAACAATTATTTTAAAAGTTATTCTAAAATTCAAAAATTCAAATACTAATAACTTTTAAAACATGCAATTGTTTATAACTTTTTTCATTTATATGATTTTTTTTGTTGTTATTTTTGTGGTAAAAATTCCGAGCTTAGTGTTAAAAATTATATCGCGTCATTCCTTACATTATAGAAAAAAAAATTTTTAAAAAAAAGATAATACTCAAAGGTTTACTGCAATTGTTTATAACTTTTTTTGTTTAAATAATTTTTTTTTTTTTGTTATTTTTGAGGTACAAATTCAACAAAATTCAAAAATCAAAAATATAAAACGAAATCAAATAAAATGTCAGGGGAGCTAGAACTGGTTTTTATTTCCTATCTTTTTTTTATATCATTTTCCTTTTTTATTTGTGACGCTCAACGTGGAGGAGAACGGAGACGTTTTAGATAATTTTTTTATGATTTCCCCGGAATCGGTCGATTTATCTAGAACTGTGACCGCGAATATCTCAGAAACTATTAATTTTAAAAATAAAAATTTATTTTACCTAAATTGTTTTAAATTTTTTTCTCTACTTTTTTTACCTGAACTATTTACCGCTATATACCCCCGTTCCTACGTTATCCTAAAAATAAACCCTTTTTTTTAACCCTTTACCTTAACCCTATTAAATTTTAAACCCCACCATTTGATTCGCGACCCTCAAAAACATACCCCAATATTTTTTTTTTCTAAAAACTAAATAGTCACCGTGTCCAAAAAGACTAGAAACCAGGAGAATAAACTTTAGTGGAGGGGGTAACATTTAGTGTCCTAGAATACGGCGGCTATGTAGAGTGCGCCACTTTTACTCCTGAACGGCGCACTACGTAAGGCGCAGTTTTTTATATTTTACTAACTTAATCTTATTTATATACTAACTTACTTTTTTAGTTTTTATAATAATTATCAATTTATATTGATTCAAAATCAAACCTAAATTTTATATTACTTATAATCAATTGTATAGCAACATTGCAGAATTATAAATATTATTTGAAGTTATATCTAATACACTAAATTATTGAGTGGTAAAATTTGATTTTTTTTTAAATGATAAAAAAGATGAACTTTAATTTTTTTTCATTAATAATCAATTGTTATTATCTGTAAATCTTATAAAATCAATAAAATAATAATTTTACTATTTAACTACTAAAAATACAACAGGCAACACATATTATCAATCATAATCTTTTTAAACTTGTTTGCTTGGTACTCGTCTTTTGTTTGAGTATAGGGCCGGTGGGCTGAGGTGTACAGGGATAAAAAACTGCGCCTTACGTAGTGCGCCGTTCAGGAGTAAAAGTGGCGCACTCTACATAGCCGCCGTATTCTAGGACACCCCCTCCACTGAAGTTTATTCTCCTGGTCTCTAGTCTTCTTCAAGAAGACTAGAGACCAGGAGAATAAACTTTAGTGGAGGGGGTAACATTTAGTGTCCTAGCATACGGCGGCTATGTAGAGTGCGCCACTTTTACTCCTGAACGGCGCACTACGTAAAGCGCAGTTTTTTATCCCTGTACACCTCAGCCCACCGGCCCTATACTCGAGTCGTCAGTAAATAAACGTCAAAATCTCATTGTGATTGTTATTTAAATTGCAATAAACTAATCCTTATTGCTGTATTAAAAATTCAACTTTGTGATTATTTTTTAAACAATTCTTGAAGGCAAAAGTGGTATTGTTATTAGTTATTATGGTGATGCAAATAACACATCGACAATATCAATACTCGTTCATCCAGACATGAGCATAAAAGTAATCTAAATTTTTATTTTTCATATTTTAAACTTTTAACTTGTTATATTTTTCAATGTACTATTATTTTCAGATAAAAATTAAAAATAAATTTTTTAACAACTTTGATGGCATTGATAAAGTAAAGTCTCTTCAAGACATTTTATCTCTTAAAATGAATGATAAAACAAGAAAAGAAGAAAAAGAATTTCGTAAGAGAGCAAAGCTTGTGAATCCTTTATCCAAACTTAACAATCAACGTACAAAATTACCACAATCACCAAAACAGAAAACAGTCTTACATCAAATAAAAAAATCATCTTTAATAAATAAAAGACGAGTACCAAGACAAACAAGTTTAAAAAGATTATGATTGATAATATGTATTGTCTGTTGTATTTTTAGTAGTTAAATAGTAAAATGATTATTTTATTGATTTTATAAGATTTACAGATAATAACAATTGATTATTAATGAAAAAAATCTAAAGTTCATCTTTTTTATTATTTAAAAAAAAATCAAATTTTACCACTCAATAATTAAGTGTATTAGATACAACTTCAAATAATATTTATAATTCTGCAATGTTGCTATACAATTGATTATAAGTAATATAAAATTTAGGTTTGATTTTGAATCAATATAAATTGATAATTATTATAAAAACTAAAAAAGTAAGTTAGTGTATGAATAAGAATAAGTTAGTGAAATATACAATTCATGATATATATCTGCTCACATGCAGACTTTCAAAAAATTATTATGCCATTATTATCTCCAAATATTTGAAAGATCTTGCTACAAGACGTTTTTTTTTTCGTTTCACCCATCTTTTTTATTTATCAATTATTGATTTCTAGAAAAAAACG